>QANT01008264.1:0-15464 GCA_003254885.1 Purshia tridentata | reverse complement strand
AGTTTTAATAATAATAATCATCAAGTGCTTATGTTTTCGAGTAATGTTCAAAACCTATTTAATCCAACTCAGAATTGATCAAGGGGCATTCCAATATCCAATGCGAGTTGGAAAAGTTATGTTTATAAAAATATAGAGAAATGGTTAAATGTTTTTAAAAGTCCCAAACTTTGACTTTTTTTAAAAATTTCACTTATTTTCTTGAGTAATACCAAAGTCAAAATTTTTGATTATTCAGTAATATAGTAAGAAATAACATATAAAATTTTTACAATACTGCCACCTCATATCATACAATCACATTCAATCATTAAATGTTGACAAATTCATCTTTTCTCTTCTAGGATATAATTTTTCCACCCTTAAATTTGGATATATGACAAGAAGAGAGATTCTTTGGTAGTGAAGTTGTGTTATGTGTATGGTGCGACCTCCATTCTCCATTAACATACCTAAAACTAGATGGTTATAGCATACACATATGCCATGATTGCCCCTATTTAAAATAAGAATTCGGATCCTCTATTAATTTTTCTAATCTTCTAACTTTGCTAATCTTTTTAACTAAAGAATGACATGTATATTTTATAATATCTTATAGTTTACACTCATTTATAACTATAATTTAAAATTAAGAAAATAAAAAATAAAAAATTTGTGTAATCAAAAGTTATATTATAAAATACACATGTTAGTATGTTACTCTCTAGATAAATAATTAACGGATTAGGAGAGTGAGATTAGGCAATTGGACACTCCGTTGTTTTAAATTTAAAGTTTTTCCATAATAATCGTGAATCCAATAATTCAGGACTGAAGACCCATGCTCTAGTAGTAGCTCTCCGTTGAACTGAAGACGCAAAGCAAAGAAGAAACAGAGAAGAATCTCCAAAAATTTCCGATGAAACTGAAAGCAAAGAGCCCCAAACCGAAGTTGGGGTTCTTCACCGTCTTCATCCTCTGTTTTCTCTTCTTCATTGCTGGCTTATTTACCACCACCCTCTTCTCTCATATCTCCGTCCCTCTGTTTCTCTCCGGTCCGCGCTCGGCCTCTCGAATGCTCGAATCGGAGGGAAAGGAGGAGGATCACGGTCCAATGCCGCAAGGCGAGAGCGGAGACAGTTACATTCAATCGATTTCGTTTCAGGTTTGGCCTAATCGTATCAGTGATCAGATTAAATGCGATTTGTTTTTGTCAATTTGATCAATTGGGTTTGTGAAAACTGTTGAGTTGCTTGCAGGTCCTGAGCTGGAAACCGCGGGCTCTTTATTTTCCGAGCTTCGCAACTGCGGAGCAGTGCGAAAGCATAATTCAAACGGCTAAGTCTAAGCTGAAACCGTCGACTTTGGCTTTGCGGGAGGGAGAGACTGCTGAGAGCACAAAGGGGACTAGAACAAGGTACCCTTTTTCCATTTTTAGCTGATGAGTGGATAGAGATGTTTGAGATTGAGGATAACTATTTCTATTTCTAGACCTGTATAGTTTGCAAGTAAACCAATGTGGAATTGGAATGTAATTCTGGATACGTTTTCATTTTTGTGTTTTGTGGTCTGCATCTTTGTAAAATTTGTGAAAAGACTAGTTTTTGTGTTGATCAATATATTATTGTGCTAGTTTGAAGGTACTTTTACAGGGAACGTATTTCTGCTTGTGATATTAAATCTTAGTCTACACTTGGATTATAGTTCAGGCACATTTATCAGTGCATCAGAAGACGAAACTGGAGTTCTGGATTTGATTGAGCAAAAGATTGCCAGGGCTACCATGTTACCAAGGAGCCACGGAGAGGTGTGTTTTATTGTTATATATTCTTCAGGCCTTCCGGGGTAGGCATAAGTGTGAGGGTGGAGTAGTTGAATTCAAAAGCTGTTAAGCAGGTGGTTTTCATGTTCATATAGGTCTGAATGCTGTTTATTAGTTTTGCTGATACATAGCTGCGTCTTTCTTTTCATAATAGGAAATTGTCTATCTTATGTTGTTTCTTCTTCCCAAAAGTTTTAAAATGTTAACCTTTCATTACAGGTAGAATTCTAAATTAATCTGAGTAATGCAGGGATATCATCATATTGCAGGCATTCAACGTTTTGCGGTATGAGATTGGCCAGAAGTATGATTCTCATTATGATGCGTTCAACCCAGATGAATATGGCCACCAGACAAGCCAAAGAGTAAAATATCTGATTTTATTATCTGTGCTTTCATTTTCAATTTCTGCTCTGTTTTTTATTTGTGAATTCCTTTCTGCCAATTAGAAGATCCCTGATATTTTTGGGATAATATAATTTGGCTATTTGTGCACCCTATTTTTACCATTGTCCAACCAGCCAAAATAAATAAATAATAACGATCTAAGGTATTTCTTATAAGTTCTGTGTAGTGGTCAGTCACCTGTATTATGTAATGCCTGATAAGCAATATTATGGATTTTCTTGAACATTATTTCACGTCTGAAATAGGATATCTTATATGCAGAACGGATGACCATTTTACTTTCCTTTTTTTTTTTTGGCCAGGNACCATTTTACTTTCCTTTTTTTTTTTTGGCCAGGGATGACCAGTTTTTTTTTTTTGGCCAGGGATGACCAGTTTACTTTGGAGAAACCAGTTGTTATAGTCATCTTGAGCTATTTATTTCTTTTCTTCTTTTCTTCATCTTCTATACATTATATATATTTTAAAGTAAATGCACTGAGAATAAGCACCACAGTGCTCATTTTATGTTTATTCACTTGAGCACAAAAACTTATATCGGGGCTGAAAAAACTTATAATTATATATGCCAAATGATATTTCAAATAGCAGCTTTGCTAGCTTTATCATTCGAGTACATTTGTTGCTTATGAAATACCGGATTGAGGATACCTTTGCTGATATCCAGAAATATTATTGATCTTTCTTTTTCAGAACTTTTTATCATCATCTGGCTGTAAATTATTTCAGTAACTAAGAGGGATGGCTGCCTTTTTTAATGTCATGTTTTCTTCAGCTCTTTAGAAAAAAAAAAGTAAATTAAACAAAATTGTAGCATAATCCCATTATTCTATTTGCCCATTTCTGTCATCAAGCCTTGTAAAATGCTATGATGCTAAAAATGCATTTCTATATGGGCCTTGCCTACATTTTCAAATTCTTTAGCTTTATACATACTTGAACTAATTATAGATTCTTTTCATGTATCCTTTACATTCAGCCTAAATTTATATGCGAAACTAACTTAAAATTATAGGTTACACAGAAATTTTTGAGTTCATGATTTCAACTTTCTGTAAATGTTTTATTGATTTTGCTTCTTTATTAAATCATTGATACTTTAACTGTCACAACATTTTACTCCGTTTTGCAGTTTGCTTCCTTCTTGTTGTATCTATCTGATGTAGAAGAGGGTGGTGAAACCATGTTCCCTTTTGAGGTAGGATAGTAAACTTCATATGTGATATTCTTATTTACTTTCAATAACCAATACATTTGCATGCACTCACCTGCACTTTTTATTATCAGAATGGCTTAAAGATGGATAAGAATTATGATTACAAGAAATGCATTGGTCTAAAAGTTAAGCCCAAACAAGGAGATGGACTTTTATTTTATTCGGTGTTTCCAAATGGCACAATTGATCAGGTAATTTACTTTATTTGATCATAAATCACATCTAATACCTATAAATTGCTCTTCCTATTCTTGTGAAGGATGTGAAGGTTGGCAACTTATTTCCATTTCTTTTTGCATACATATTAATAGATATAAAGAATTCAACCGCTAATTAGGGCTTGAAAATTGGATTGGCCATTTCAATTCTTGTCCTCTCTCTTTTTACTGATGATTAATCGAAGAGCCTATTGGTGATGCTTATCTTTTTGGCTCGTCTTGATCTTAAATATATATACTATCTGCAGACATCTCTTCATGGAAGCTGCCCAGTGATCAAAGGGGAGAAATGGGTGGCAACAAAATGGATTAGAAATCAAGACGAAGAGTATTAAGAGTTATTTCATTTGAGACAGTTTTCTTTCTGGAACTTGTGTTTCCGGAACAGTGATCACCGGGTTTTACGACTGTAATGTAGTTAATGTCATCCATGTTCTTGCAGTAGTTAGCACTGTTATTACTCTTGGATGTACAGTTTTACAGCTAGACCTACTCAATTCCCAAAATTTTGAATCCTCACTAATGTGGCAATGTTTCATTTGTTCTGATGTGAACTCATTTTGAACTTCCATTTATCTGTACAAGTAAGATATTGTTATATCATCTACGGTATCTACCGCATCACTTAGTATATATTATACCCAATTATCGAGCTTACAAATTGAAATGGTTAGGTATGTCTTCTTGTTTTTCTTAGCAAATTATGGGAAAAAATTTTTTTTATATGCCAGTCATATTTGCTTCAATTTCAATATGTATCATGCATTGAAATTTAATTTAATTTAATGAGAATTGGATATATGACCAAATAAGGGAAAAAAGAAATTAAATCAAAGGTGACACATTCATTTTAAATGACCGTTAGGCGCCAAAAGACACGCCCTGCAACGGCTACTTCCATTTAAATTAGATAAACCCTCTCGTTACTCTTTAGTCTTTGCATCCAAAACATCACATTCTTCTCTCCAATTCCCTCAATTCTCAAATCTCGGATTTCCCACCATTTTCTTCTTCTACAATTCTCGATCCCTGTGCTTCTTATAGGCTGGCCATGGACCTCGGTTGCTTGGACTTGGGTTGCGTCTCTGTGTCAGACAAGCAAGGCACTACCACCGAGCCCAATCTTGATTCTCAGAACAAAGACAACGAAGCTTGCGAGCCTGTTACCGCGAGCTCCAAGATCGGAAAGGTGAATCTCTCCTTCGGATTCAAGACTCGAGTTTTTCCTTAGTTTCTTATATTTGTTCCATTTTCTTGAATCGGATTCTTTGTTTCTTTGTATCAAATTTTCTGTGTTCGTGTTTGGATTTGAAACCCCAAGACTTCTAACAAGTAAGGTTTATTGTATGGATTTGATTTGTTATTGTTGATTGCTGGTGTGTTGCTGATTTAGCCTAAACCCTTTGTTATTTCTTAATTGTGAGGATTTAAACCAATTGAAATTACAATAGCCCTAGAAATTGAACTCTTGGTGTACACCGTTTATTTGGATTACCGTGAAATCAAATCTAATCCCAGACCAGTATGATTTTTGGTTATCGTCTGAATATTAGTGAGTTAAAAGCCCAGAAATTATGTTTTCGTTTATAACAAATGAAATTTATCAGTTTGTGGTTGTATTGTTTAATTCCACTATTCAGTGTTCTGTTTTAGCTCTACAGTTGTGTTGATAAACCCATTTATAAATTTTGTGTTGATAATGGATTTATTTAATGAATTTGACATTTGAAGTTTGGGCCTTACTGCGGTTGGTTTTTGTGTTCTCTATTTGCATGAAATGCTGTGATATATGCCAAACGACAAGTTTTGTCTAGTCCTCTGGTTGCCATCTTGGTTCATTTTACATCCTTTCTTCCCTTTTTTTTTTCTTTTTTTTTTTTTTGTATACTGCAGAATAAATATTTGAAAGAGACTAGCCTGTCAGTATTGAGTTCTCTTAACAAATTCACTTCACAAATTAAGAAGCCTGCTCATCGTAGAACGTCTCCTATCAACTGGTTCCCGCGCAAAAAAGTGGACTCCTACTTGAATAGGAAAATCAAAATGCTGCAGGTTTTGCTTCTCTCTCTAACAAGCACACGAATTTTACTCTCTTAATGCCTGCTTTAATTTCCTTGTTAACCAAAATACTGATACATTGGCTTTTTCCAGGAAGTAGATGGCATGAATTTAACTCTTGACGAGACTCTAGGTGATTCTAATCCGCATTACTCAAAAGTGCTAAGGGAAAAGATGGCAGCAAAAGAAGCTGCACAAAAGGCAATGGAGGCTCGAAAAGCTGCACTGGCGGAAGCATCTTGGTGTCGCATACTTTGGGCAGCCAGGTAAATATTGAATGCATCTTGGTGTCGTATACTATGGACATGAATACTTTTAATGGTTAATTTCTCAACTACAAATTTTTTTTTTTTTCTATCTTTATTTCAGGATTCAAAGCAAAGAAGCAGAAGCCCAGCTGTTGAAAGCAGATAAAGCTGCAGCCGAAGCTTTTGAAGTGGCAACAGCAATGGGAGTTATCATGTATGACATACCAAATTGCCCTCAGAAGCCTTGTAAAGTAGAAACATCCACTGTTAAAGGAGGAGGGTCTACTACTCACACAGTCACAGCATCTTTTGAGACTGCATTCGAGGTTGATAAAGAAGTAGCTGCAGCTGTAAAGACTGCATTAATTAAGCTTGGAAACTGCCCTTCTTTTAGTAAAGATGAATTCAAAGAGCTGCTTCGAAAAATTAGTGAGAACCCTGATACAGGTGAAAATAATCAGGAATTATCTGAGTTTTCTGCAGAGTGTGAAACCGGATCTGGATCAGAACTTGAAGCAGCAGTATCTCAGAAAGATGATATCATTTTCCAAGATTTGGATTGTAAGATGCCCAGTTTAGAGGGAAGACAGAGGAAAAACAGAAGGCAGTCTTTTGGAAAGCTTAATAAGGAAACGATAGTGGACATGATTCTTGAGAGGCTTCAACGTTTGCAAGAAGATGAACTTTCTTCTCTTGCAACTATAGTTGCTACTTGTGGTTTAAATGCTGCCTTAGCAGAAGTTGAAAATAGCAAGCTGTCTTCTGTAGGATCGGGGAAGCTTGATTACGTTAGAGATGGACAGATGAGAAGGAAGCAAATTAAATCAGAACTCCCAAGTCTAGACAAGTTCTTAGTTAAGCACATGACTAAGCTTGAAAGAGAAGTGCAAGAAGCGAAGAATAGAAGGAATAAGTCTGGGGAAGGAACTGCAGAAAATTCTGATACAGCTGTTTATGAGAAGGCTAAATCAGATAACAATGAAACTACCTCTGAGAACATTCCAGGCTTGGGAAGCATCCTTTTGAAGCATGGTTCAAAGTTTGAGAAAGATATTGAAGAGGCAAAGAAAAATTCAGGAGAATTTGATATGCTTCAGAAGAATTCACAGGGAAACAAAATATCGTCTGAGGCCATTCCTGACTTGGAAAGTATACTAATTAAACATTCTTCAAAACTTGAAAAGGAAGTTGAAGAGGCCAAGAAGAACACTGCAAAAACATCTGCTAAGAGTCACAGAGAAGAAAATGTACCAGAACTTCCCAGCCTAGATAAGTTCTTAGTGAAACGTGTCTCAAGACTTGAGAAGGTGGTACAAGAAGCGAAGAACAGTAGGAAAAATGATACGCAGGAAGGAGTAAAGTTTTCTTATCTGAAAAAGAAAGTTGATTCATCTGCTTCAGTTGCACAACCAAAGGAAAATGCTAGTTCATGTCTTAAGGAAGAGTCAGAGGGGAAAGAAAATATCGACTTAAATATGGGTGCTGAAGAAAATTCCAGGATGGAGCAAAATGAAGGTAAAATGAAGGCCGAAACTAAAGAGACTGAAGATAGTTTAGACAAGATCTTGCTTAAACCAGTGCACAGATTGGAAAAGGAGAAAATGCAAGCCTTGGCAATGGGAAACAATTATGGGTATCGTAAACTAGAAAAGCAAAAGGGAGGAAACAGTGTTACACAATGTGAAGGCCTGGACAAGATTTTAGTAAAACATGTTTCCAGACTGGAGAAAGAGAAGATGAAGTTCGGTGCAGAGGAACAAGCAATTGAAATGAAGAGAAGTGATGCAAAGCTGCATTCATATGTGGATGAAGCATGTGGTTTGGACCAAATTTTGGTTAAACACAAATCAAGACTTGAGAGAGAGAAGGTGGCTGCTGCTGAGGGACCAGAAGAGCAGATTAGATTCTCTGTAACTCGTAAAGAAGCAAGGGAGAGAGAACTACAAGAACAGTGGGGAGGTTTGGGCTTAGGAAACTCCATGAAGCCGCATGTCTCAAAACTTGAGCGAGATAAGGTAAACAATCTTCTTTTTTTGTGCCTAATGAGTGCTTGCGTTGCTTTGCTTAAGTTCTGAAATCTGATTGTTTGTTGGTATTTCCATTTTGTGTAGGCCGCTTGGATTAAAGCTGAACAGGAGGAAAAGAGGCAAGCTGGTTTCTCAGATTAAAAGCATACGACTAGAAGAGGAGGGAGGATGACATGGTGGGAGCTATGGGTCTCTACCGACTCCCATAGTTTATTTTAGTTTGGCTAAATTTGTATCAATATTAGATTTGATCATTTTGAGTTTTTTTGACAATGATCTCTGTATCCACTTAATAAATGTATATAGGATTTTGTGAAAGTTACATGTTTTACTTCTACTTATCAAAATGAAATTTTATAATTCTGACCATGTTCATACGAGTTAGGTTTATGAGAGGTGAATTGGCCATTTGTCATCACATCAATGACCTTTTATACGTATCTTTAGGCATATAATAGGAATTAATACTATGTTGCCGCCTTATATAGGCAATCCTTACGAGGTTTGGTCAAATATTTTGAGGGCTAATTACCATTTCAGTCTTTAGTTTTGAGTCTTTTGACATTCCATAGGTGACGTGGGTATGGACCTAAGTGACTAATCAACCACGTACGGGTCTAGTTTTGACATAAAATCTGTTTACTGCTAAAACAAGAATGAAAGGTCTTGATCTTCCACCCAAATAATCTACCATAAAATGGAATGACACCTTAGATACTACAATTTTATTACTCAAGTAATTACACCCTCTCAAGCTCAGTGTTGTGCTTGTCCAATTGGTCTTTCAGCTCCTTTTTCCACCCTTGGATTAATCTTTCATGCTTCGTGATAATCTCAGTCTTGATCCTCAACTCCTCTTCCATCCCAGCAATCTCCTGGAAAAATGAAATTGGATCATCATTAAGAAAACAACCGACCAATAATCTAAGGACAAGCTGAACAACATGGTCTTTAGATATACCTTTATAAGTTGTTCAGCCTTTGTTGGCTGATCCTCACGTTGCAGACCAATGAAATACAGTTGAAGCTTTTTGGCAGCTTCCATAAAATCTCTGGCATGCCTCTCCACATCAACTGGGGTAGTGACAAAGTAAACACCATTAGAGAAAGTACAAAAATAAAGGCATACTCTTGTGCACATTCTTCAGTGTGTGCTTCAAGATCAGAGAAGACTTTTCCACTTCGTTCACTACTTTAGCAACGGACAGTTATACAGTTCAATAAAACCATTTATAAACAAATATTACAAGCAGCCTCAACCTCAAACATCAGGTCAAGGACACCTGGTTACAAAGGTAAAACAAAAGATTCATGGATCTTTGTAGCCATTAGAAAACAATAGTATTCAGTTTGGTACACAAGATTTGCCCAAAATCATAACCAAGTTTTCCAAAATAATCCCAATCATTTAAAAATGAAAAATTCAGATTAAAGGAACAGACAATTTCACCAAAGAGGGATCTCAAGTACCAGTATTTCCAAAGTCTAATCGAATGTAAATATCACCATTTCCAGAATAAGATATGCACAACAGATCAATATGCAGTATTACTTGACATACTGCTTGGCTGGAAAAGGTGATGACTACTAGGACATAACCAGATTTGTTTTTTTTTTTTTAAGATAAGAATTAGGACAACCGTTGTGAATGTTTATGTCTGCATTACTACCCTGATCCCCAGCACAATTATTATCCAGCCACTTTTAAATATAAAAAATGACCATCGAGTTTTGCAAATCTCCTGACATACTGCTTGGCTGGAAAAGGTGATGACTACTTGGACATAACCAGATTTGTTTTTTTTTTTTTTTAAGATAAGAATTAGGACAACCGTTGTGAATGTTTATGGCTGCATTACTACCCTGATCCCCAGCACAATTATTATCCAGCCACTTTTATATATAAAAAATGACCATCGAGTTTTGCAAATCTCCCAAATCCTCTGTTGCAATATAAAGTGAATGTTCCTTTGCCGCAGGTAAAGCAAGAAACTCCAAACCTGAGTGTGTTTTTCCAGTTTAACATATTCCTTACTCTCCCACTTTAGCAAGATACACAAGACATCCTCCATTGTGATCCCAATGTCTGACTCATTATGTAGCTATGTCACAAAGTGTTTTCTTTTTTGGCCAAAATGTTACAAAGTTCACTCTCTCAAAGTTTATCATTATAACATATGACGAAAGTGAAACACACCCAAAAGGTTATCATTAAAACTTGCAATCTATGGCCTCAATATCAGGATATGTGGTTAAATTGTGGCTAATCATGCTTGTGAATCAAAGAGAACTCACATAAATACAAACAGACATAAACAGAATGGCATGTAGAGGTATTGGTACTAACTTTGATGAGAAGGGTGGGGAGAACGGTCAATTGCTTGAAGCTCTCTGGCAGGCAAGCATGGCAGCAAAGCAGCCTCCAGTGCCATCACACATGCAACCATGTCTTCCCTTGGAGCCACTGGGGATTGCATCTGTGCATCAAGTTGATGCTGCTGATCTACTACTTGTCTCTCAGCCATGTGAAAATGAATCAATATCTGCAAAATACCCAAACAAATGAATTGAAATGCAAATGGGCTGAAAAGAAAGCAGTTTACAAAAGAAAGGAAGATGATTTGGTGGAAAAAAAAAGGTGAAATTTTTTAGCTAAGATCCAAAAGCTCGAAGAAATTAAATAATAACTAAAATTTGGTAGCTTTTCCGTATCAATTAATCATACAACTAAGGAAGATTTAATTGAATCAATAAAAGAAAAAAGCTTCACAGTACTGAAAAAGAAAAAAACTTAGATGAAACCCAGAGGCGTATTCACTCAATTTCAGACAAATTATAGCAAATTTCGTGTAACCTATAACCTTGGATGAGATTGAGAGCTTCAATCAGAAATTGGTATGACGAAGCAAACTCATTTGGCGATGGATGACTGGGTGGTGAGACAGAGAGAGAGCTGCAACCGCAGAGAGAGGAAGGCGCGGGGAGAGAGCGAGGCGCGGCGAGAGTAGGGAGTAACTAGTAAGTACGTGTGAGTTGGGTTGAGTTTTTAAACCTTTTTTATTTTTACTTAATATTTATGTCAATTAATTAGTTAAATTAATTATTAAATCATTAATGGTATGTGAAAAAAATACATAACTAAAATTGAAATATTTTATAAACTAATAAAATGGTATAAAATTATAATTTAAAAATATGATAAATATAGAATTTTTCTTTATGTAAAATTGCTCTAAAATTTGGCATCACTTTTTAAGACGGACGGTTTTTAATAAGCAGGCAATAGTTATTTTAAAGTAAATCGATTTTTTTTTAGTCTAAAAGTGTGATTGTAATAGATTTACTAATTTGTACATGAATGCGATTTATGAAAAATAGTGTGTGGGGATGAAGGAAGAGTGGTGGCTTTGAGAGGAATTTACTAAATTGATCATGAGGTGAGACTTGACTTGAGAGAGCGTAACAAAAAAAAAAAAAGGTAGACTTGGAAATACAAGTAGTTAAATTTTAAACATATAAAAGATAATTAAAAAAACTAGACAAAATTTCAAAGGTGGAGTAAAGTGGTGTGTAAACAAAATTACTTTTCATTAAATAACACAACGATTGTCATGACAATCTGGCACCTATTACATCATAGTGTCATACTTGCCAACAGCCAAGTAATTAAGCGGCAATTTATAGTGGTTTTTGTCTGCCACTGCCTCCTCTGCTATCCATTGAACCCAACCCAACCCAACCCAACCCTCGTAACAAAAAAAAAAAGGTAGACTTAGGAAATACAAGTAGTTAAATTTTAAACATATAAAAGATAATTAAAAAAACTAGACAAAATTTCAAAGGTGGAGTAAAGTGGTGTGTAAACAAAATTACTTTTCATTAAATAACACAACGATTGTCATAATACGACTCATGACAATCTGGCACCTATTACATCATAGTGTCATACTTGCCAACTGCCAAGTAATTAAGCGGCAATTTATAGTGGTTTTTGTCTGCCACTGCCTCCTCTGCTATCCGTTGAACCCAACCCAACCCAACCCAACCCCCCTCCTCCTTCCTCTCCCATCTCTCTCTCACATTCCCAAATAAGCACCCAAAAGGCAGAGAAGGGTTCTTGGTGTGCTTCTTCAACCTGATCAGTCAGCCATGGGAGGAGGCAACGGGCAGAAGGCCAAGATGGCACGTGAGAAGAACATGGAGAAGCAAAAAGCCGCCAACAAGGGTATTGTTCTTTCTCGTCTCTATCTCTCTTTTGTATGGCATAAAAGCTTCAGCTTTTCATAGATCTGTAGGTAATAATGCTGATTTTGAACTTTGTTGATTCTGGGTATTTCCAGGAAGCCAGCTTGAGGCAAACAAGAAGGCCATGACCATCCAGGTAGTGTCTTTGCAACCCAACTGGCTTTGATTTGTTTTATGTATTCTGATATATGATTTGATCTTGGTTTTTGCTATATTAGTTTAGTTATTTGAATTGTGGCTGCTTAAATTTCATTTACTTAAAAACAATGGTGTGAGAGTCCTTTCTTATATCCAGTTCAGTGAAACCAAAAACTCAAATTGTGCTCTTAATGAACAATTTTATGGTTAGATTTAATTGTGGTATTGATCTATTCTAAATTGTCTATTTTTAATAATCAGTTTTTTGATTATATGTTCTTGAACGGTAGCTTAATACACAGTCACGATATATAATATGTTTGATAGTTATTTCATCTGACAAGATGCTGTCTTTAAAACTAAAACTTTTCTTCACTGTATAATAATTAAAAAGTCTGATAGTAATTTTAGTCTCTGTAATTGTTTTTTCTTTTCTATTTAATCCTATGACTCTACTTTGATTTCAGTTCCTCCTAGCAGTAGGCCTTGCTGATCAACAATTGCTATTATATGTATCCGTACCCAATCATGGGAGAATCTGCAAAGAATTTATTAAAATAGAATTGAGTCATGTCGTATGCATATATTTATGCTTTAATACTTTTTGGAATGACATTATGTATCATTTTCCTGTGTATATTTTATATTTGCATTTGCGATGCCAATGAGATTCTTATATTGTTAATATAATGAATCTTAGGAGATGCTTTGTTTATTTGCTGATTTGTTGATTATCAGTAGCCTCAAATTGGAACCTTCACATGTACATTTGATATATCTCTCTCCTTTGGCCAGTGATCTCTATAGGCTTTATAAGACTTGTTTTTGGACAAGTATGAGTCCTACAAAGATCATTCTTGACACAGAACACTTGACTAAAAGAACCACACAATAATTGAAGAGAAAACAGAATTTATGTATTTTAATCTTTCATCTTGCATTCGCTTGAGTTCTTATTCCTGGTCTGTTGTTCAGTGTGATTCCATTCTTTGATCACGATAAAGTTGTGAGAAGCTATTGCTGTCATGTTGTGCTTACCTTCATGGTGTTAGTGCATTAGAGATTATATTTTAAATCCATTCACAAAGGTTGTAACTTGGTTTGCTCTTGTTATAATTGTCGCCGGTGTTATCTCTGGTCCTTCGTCGATTCATCTTGGTTGGTAATGGGTACCGAATGCAGTGCAAGGTGTGCATGCAGACATTTATGTGTACCACATCAGAGGTGAAGTGTCGGGAACATGCTGAAGCAAGGCACCCTAAGGCTGATGTTTATTCTTGTTTCCCACATCTTAAAAAATGATCCTTAAACCTGCAAAACTTGCAGAGTGGGACTGGCTGTAGATTGTATCTTGTGTATCTTGCTACTCTATTATGACCTTCTTAGTTAATGAAGCTGTTTATTCCAGCCGTTTAGTATGCCAAAAGAAAAGTCTAATAAAGACTAGAAAATTATGTTTCCAAAAAAAAAATAAAACAGTTAGTTTTTGTTAAATTGCTAGGCATAAGCCATAGAAGTATAGAACTCTTCAGATCTCTGGATATGATTATAAATTGATGGTCATTCTGGTTGAGAGCTTGAATCTCATAAACCATAATGTACTCTGATTTAAAGGGAAATGATTTGGCCAGAGCTTATTTGTCTTGTTCATAGTTGCTCTGAAGTCTGAACTACTGTTCTGGTAAGTTGGTGGGACATCATCATCATCATCATCATGACTGCACGCATCAATTGCATTTTCACCAGGCCAGTCTTTGCGAAGACCCTAATATTTCCACCCACCATCCCCATGGTCAGGCAAAATTGTTGGTAATGATTGTTCCAAGGATAAAAAAAGTATGTATTAATGCGCATTTTGATGGAGCATTATAAAATGCCTTCTCTTATTGCAATTAGAGAAAGACTTACATGAGATGGTCTTATATTTTTGTTGTGTCAATCTTTCTCGTCACCGTGCAAGAATAAATATATAAATGTATAGAAGGAGAAAGATATAAATGTATAGAATCCTTTCATAAAAGTTGGTCTCCAAGTAAATATCAAATCATCCATAAGACATCATCAAAAAATAAATCGGCAAATTTCCCCGCTAGTCTACAGATGCAACGGAAAGGCCATTCCATTCGTTTCTGTGATAGTCATAAAAAACCACATTCTCTCTAAATACCTTTTGAGCTATACTAAGTCCATGTTTTTAAGTTCGTGAACCTGTGACCCTTGAATTATCAAAGATCAAAGAATCTGTTCCACTATTTAAAAGGAATGAGTAATTAAAAGGGAATGGTGGCAGCTCCAGTTACAAAAAATATGGAGGGTTGTTTCATAAGATAACACGAGGCTCATTAGAAAATTAACTCTCATTTTCAAAGGATTAAGATGAGGTGTGAAAGTATCAATTTATATCTCATGTTTTTCTTTCAACGACAAGGCTTTCACGTGGTCTAAATATGTTAATTTTTCTCTTAAAAATGTAAATTTTCTAATGAACTTATCTATGGTAAGAAATTGAAAATTGAAAAACAACACCCTTAAGTTTGGCACGCACTGTCACATTCATCATGAGGTGAAGACCACATGTGCGCGTTTCATAGAACAAAATTTGTCGAACTTTGACAGGAAAAAGTACATGATGGGGGCCCAACATAAATGGGTCAGTCATGCTTGCCTAACATGGCAGGACATAATTGGCAGAAGCCAAAAACTAGTTCAAAAGAATCAAAACTCACCCCAACTACTTACAATGTATTTGGCGTTTCACTGCTTCCCAATAGTCACCCCCAGCTGGTGACACTTAGGGTTGTACAAATATATCGAAAATCTGTTTATTGATCCAATTTGATCTGTAATTTATAGATATTGTATCGATCCAATCCACACTTTTTTATTTGTGGATATCGATCTGATCCGTAATTTGTGGATCGAATATGGATATCAATATTGAAAACCACAGATATATCCGATTCGATCCACAAATTATATATATTAAATTTTTACATAGTTTATATATATTTGTATATGTTTAATTTCTATTATAGAGTAAATCAAAGCCCCTATTATAGTTTATAAGACCATATAGTTTATAAACTATCTATGTTACTATAT
>QANT01008263.1:0-11406 GCA_003254885.1 Purshia tridentata | reverse complement strand
TATACTAGTTAACTTAGTAACTTACTAGTTAACTAATAATTAGTACATGGAAATGGAATTCATAATAACTTATTAATATTATCAATTCCATATACTAATTTCATATTTCCATTTAGCTTATGCAATTGGCAAATGGAATTAGTAGTCACTAGTTTCAATTCAAGTTTGGTTACTTTGGTAATTTGGTGGTTTGATAAGTTTGGTAACTAATATTAAGAAATTGAGTAATATATTGTAAATGGTAAATTTGTAAAATGAAATGAAATTGACAATATGAAATTGGTAATACCTATATTTGTAACATCCAAATATGGGATTAGAATTTAGGTTTGGTAATACTAATTTGCTAAGGAAGATCACGCGATCCAGCTTGGGAGCATGCAAATCCAATACCGGACAGTAAACAAGGTTCAATATGCAAATATTGTGGCCTAACCATGAAGGGTGCTGGAGTGACCAGACTAAAATACCATCTTAGTGGTATGGATCCTGGAAATAATGTACAACCATGCAAGCAAGTCCCACCAGAAGTGAAACAATACATCACTTCACTGTTGCAACACAAACAATACCAAAAAAAGAAAAAAATACAACGAATGGAGGATGTCATGGAAGAGCTTCAAGGACAAAGACATACTAATTTGAGTGACGATGAAGAGAATGATGATGATGAAGATCATAATGATGATATGGGGCCTGAGGAGCGAATACATTTTCGAACTGCACTTCGAGCCTCTAGAGCAGCAAAATGGGAGAGAGAACACTTACATAAAGTCTCAAATAGGGGACAAGGTTCTGGTTCTATCTCTGGTGCACAGATGCGAAGAGGAGGGAGCATGAGGGAATCTTATTCAACACCAACACCTCCAGTAGCACCAAGTTTGTACAAGGCATCGAAAGCACGCCAAAAGAGTGTTAAAAATCTCTTTTCTGGAGGGTCAATCAAAGAGGGGATGGGACGTTTGATCAGCAAGTTCTTCATCTATGAAAATGTTCCTCCTTCAAAGGCAGCATCTCATCATTTTAAAAATTTAGTGATAGGATGCCAGTAAGCAGGATTAGGAGTGAACCCCCCATCACCTCACCAAATACGGGGCCCATATTTGGATCAGGAATTTAAAGAGATGCAAGAGCACGTCAACCGATTGAAGACTAATTGGGCAACTTTTGGTTGCACCATCATGTGTGATGGTTGGACAGGTCCAACCAGATTGTCTATTATAAACTTCATGGTTTATTCAAAAGGGAAGACAGCATTCCTCAAGTCTGTTGATTCTTCAGATCGCATAAAGGATCATAAATACATATATGGACTACTGAAGGATGTGATCGCAGAAGTTGGAGAGGTAAATATTGTTCAAATTGTGACAGATAATGGTTCTGCATTTGTCAAAGCAGGAAAGAAGATAATGAGTAAATACAATATCTACTGGACGTCGTGTGTAGGAGATTGTATTGATCTCATGTTTGAGGAGATGGGAAAGAAAGAGCAGGTTGCTAGTGTGATTAAAAAGGCTCGAATGATCTCAAATTTTATTTACAACCATAATTGGTTGTTAGCAAAGATGCGAGAAATTTGCAACGGAGATCTTGTTCGTCCTGCTGCCACCCGATTTGCTACAAACTATTTAGCATTGTATAGTTTGCATGATAATATGTTGGGGTTGAGACAACTGTTCACCAGTAATGATTGGTGTAATAGCACTTTCGTGCGTTCAGAGGCTGGTAGGATGGTTGAATCAATAGTACTTGATCTCAATTTTTGGGGACAAGTGAAAAAGGTTTTTTGTCTATTTGAACCTCTCTACATTGTTTTACGTATCGTGGATACAGAAGTGTATCCTATCATGAGATCGATTTATGAGTTGATGCGTGTCGTGAAGGAGGAGCTAAACAAACTTTCGGGTGCACGGTGAGTGATAAAAATTATTAATGATCGATGATTTAAAACATTATACCACGATTTGCATGCAGCAGGTAACCCAATCATTTATTTGCTATTTGGTTTTGAATCTTTTGATTGTTTAAATTGATTTACTATATTTACTTGATACATGCAGCATATTATTTGAATCCTCGCTATCAGTATCAACCTGGCATTGGAGATGATAGTGAACTTATTCGGGCAGTGCACAAAGTATTTTCGAAATTAGNTATTGTTCGGAAGTTGGCCAATTTGGAAATGAGGTAAAATAATTTGCCCATAAATCCTTAGACTCCTTACGAGAAATATTAATACTTTATAGAATTTACTTATCTTAAATTATATATTTGACTCATATTAATATATTATATGATTTGTATCCAGTTAACATATTTTAAAGATGCACGGAAGATGTTTGGAGAGCGAACTGCAATTGCCGCTCGATCTAGAATGTCTCCTTGTAAGTGCACATCTTATTTGTATAAGTTTAACATCATTAACTTCATTACTTATTTGAATTATTAATTTATTTATATAATTACACATTTGCACTTACACAAACAATTTTTTCATTTTGTAAGTGCACATCTTATTTGTATAAGTTTAACATTATTAATTTCATTACTTATTTGAATTATTAATTTATTTATATAGTTAAACATTTGCACTTACACAAACTATTTTTTCATTTTAGGTGAATGGTGGGTCATGCATGGGAGTGATGCGCCTACTTTGAGAAAGTTAGCCATCAAAATTTTATCGCAAACGGCGTCATCATCAGCTTGTGAAAGAAATTGGAGCACTTTCGCACTCATACACACCAAGCAACGAAACAGGCTCTCATATAATAGGTTAGAGAAGATGGTATATTGCTACTATAATATGAGGCTTACACTTCGAGACAAGAAAGCAGAGCAGGATCGCATCGATGAATATGATCCATTAGATTTGTTTGAGACTGCTATGAGGGATGATGATATAGAGGGAGACCAACTTTATCAGTGGATCAAGCCCCTCCATTTAGATGATGCTGAAGGCAATCCAGATCCTGATATTGCAGCTCAAGCACGCCAGGAAGGTATTAATGTGGATAGAGTTATAAATGAGGAGGTGAGCCCAGCTAGGATTTTTGAGGAACTTATGCAGCCAAGTTCGACATATCGTAACGAGTCAGTTCCCGCTAATCTTTCTCCATCAGGCAACTCCAACAGAGGCTCAAGCTCACCTAGCAATAGTGGAGGTAATGGTAATGATAGTGGTGGTGGTGGTGGTGAAAATGAAGATTACGCTGGATATCTTCAAGAGTTTATGAGCCCATTTACTAGTGAAGCAAACTACACCCATGCAACACAAGATCAAGATCATGGGAGTAGGCTTGCCGGACCAGAAATTGGTGCCATAGGAAAGGAGTATACCCGCAGACAAAGAGGTTATGGGAGTCTGGAACAAGAAGAAGAAGATTCGTTATCCACCACTTTTGGCTCTATGGGGGTAGGAAGTGACAATAACAATTATAGACAAAACCCTCCAATCCTCTACCCACCATCACATATACCTTACACAGTTGAGTCTGATAGTAACTCATGGACACAACAAGAGACAAACTCTACAAATGAGTATGGCTATGGGCAAATTCCACCACAACAGGTTCCTGATCCATATGGTTGGCATGTTGGGAATTTTATGCAAAATTATAGTGGAGAAGTATCCTGGGGTGATTATTCTTCACAGTACACCTACTCTAGACATGATGATACTGAAGACAATGAACAGTTTGAACCTCCCAGAAACTCTATGTGGTATTGATTCTATTGAATACTTATGTTAATTGTGTAATTATTAATAAGTAAATCATTTTTTTGTGCTAGTATTTGCTTCCAGCGCGCATTATATTTATCTTATATAACATGAAACTCATTATATAATTTAGTTTCTTCAATGTTTTTTATCAAAGTAGTAGATAATATTTTAAATAAACTTTTAGTAAAGTTTCATTTAAAATTTCCGTATTTTAATAGCAATTTCCATTGTTTCCATTTAATTTCTGTCGAAATTTAAAATTTCCCGAAATTTCCATCGAAAATTTCCACAGAACCGAAATTTAACTCCTTGCCTGCCAGTACAATAATAACACGTAAAATAGTATAACAAATATGTTATAAAAATATAGTAAAAATAGCATTATTGTTAATATATATCATTTTTTTTTATTCCATATGAGAGGGAGACGGTTTGAATTTGAGTGTTTAGGAAAAATGTTTTTATCTTCCATCAACAAGGCCAATTTTAATTTACATATACTGATACACATCATTTTTTAGAAATAGGTATCAATATATATATATAATTATTTTAGTTTAGTTGTAATATTTAATTAATCATTTTATAAATGAAATTCTTGAGAAGTATAATCTGATTTTTTTTTAACTGATTTATTAGTTGTTAATTTATTATTACAATGTATATTTTTGTAGTTGATTTAAAAAAAAGAAGAATATTTTTATTTTGACATTAAAAATATATAAATTTTATAAAAAGGAAAATAGTGTTTACAAATTTGGTCTATTTCGATTATTAACAAACAAAAAAATGGCAATAGTAAGCCATTTCCTAGTCTTGATTCCTAATCTATTCCAAACGCTATAATGAAAACATGAAAAGATCATTCCAATCAAGGATAGTCAAGGAAAGGAATAGACTTCCTATTTCCATTCTACAATTAAAGATCAAACAAACAAGGCCGTAGAGTAACTAAAAGCATTTTTCAGGCCAAAAAAAAAAAAAACACCTAAATGGTATTAACTTAATGATTCATGTACCAAATTTGCAAGTTTTATAGTAAGTGCACAATAAAATATAGTTCTTATAATTTCTCATTCGCGTGTAAAGTATGTGAGGTTGACTTGGAATGAGATCAAGAAACCTTTGACCTGTCTTTACAGATTAATCGCCTAATTCATAGGAAATATAGAGATTACTGGTATATTGCAAAGCAGGAAATGTAATAAGGCCATTTGATTACTTTCATGGCTTACAGGAAGCTAATCTTCAGGCCTGTATCTATCTCTAAGCAAAGTCCTATTTTCTTAGTGAGAGCTGTACACTTCATCTCAACACAGAATACCCTCTTTTAAACACAAAGCTACTTCACGTTTCAACTGGACCATCTTTCCACGCGCCATCTGAAATTGATGAGGAAGAGAAGATTTGTTATTCTAGATACAGAAGCATTATCTGAGTAAAAAAGAGCTAGATGACAGACATGTAGTACTACAATGCAATGACATTTTTAAACATCTTATAACGACTACGACTATAACTTTACGGTCAGTGAATGAAACCTGCGAGATCTCCAGGGTTGAAGAAGTTTAGAATCTACATCTGTACTAGTTTGTCCAAAAATATACTAATAAAAGTAACCAATTGATAGATCCTGTTCTAACAAGGTCTATTAAGTGAAGCGCACTGATTGGAGATTTCCAACCACTATATGCAGCCACCCAACTATATATTGTGCATGAAGTGCTCTAGTAGCAAGATATTCCTACATTATACTGTATATATCATGCATCCTAACTCTATAGCATGTTCTTAGAACCGAGGATAAAGCCTTGATGCAACACATATGTAGATTACAGTACGCACTTAGTACAAAACTGATCAATAAGTTTATATAATATTAGAAGGAAAACTTGCCTCATGCATGACTTGGATTCTTCTTTGGGCTTCATTGAGTTGGGTCTCAATTTCTTCTTCCACTTGCAAGAGAAGCTTTCGGTGTGATGCTTCTGTAAATAAAACAGAATCAAAAGAGTAATTGGCATATTATTTGTTTAAAATGAGAATAAAAACACTTTTAGTTCATCAAAGGGAACTGCTTGTACGTAGTTTTCATAATAATGATAATAGCCTTTCACAGCATGCTCTGCGTTCAAGTCAATGATTTTTTCTTCAGCCATGCAACACTGCTACTCTAGACTTTAATTAATCATTACTTATACTGAGATAGACTAGAGCTGTACATTTTAGTGCCTGCAGCCACATATGGAGCATATGATTCATGGAATTTTTGTGAAACAAAATGAATCACTCCATTGTATTTTGCATGCGATTTAAAACAGTCAATAATGTTTAATCTTATATGAATTTATTTGGTTCTCTCCCATTCATTCAAGAGCAGGATATATTCTAATTGTTTATATATTAACCCCTGTGATTATGGAGACGTCACCATATTAAACTATCAGGAAGCTTGTATATGTATCAATTTAGCTTCTTGGTTGACATGATTTTAGGCAGAATCTTGGTTGACATGATATGACACCCATACTAACATTTCAATGATGAATTGACAAAACAAAAAGATACAGATTTAAAAAAAAGAGAAGCTGTCATACTTTGCTTTTCCACAATTCCCTTAAATTCTGTCTGGTATACTTCCAGCCCTTCAATTGTGCTTCTGCAATCCTGAAGATGCTGATTGACCTGCTCCTTGAAATTGTCATAAATCGCTTTCAATTTTTCTTCTTGCTCTGCATAATGATGAGGAGAGGAGGGAGGGGAGGGTGTCCTTGTTAAGCTTTAAGAAGGAGAAAAGCCCACATACAGACTAAACTGATTAAATAAATTTAATTTGCATAAACATTGCAATATCGCAACATTAAACAATTATAACCATGTAACAGCAATGATATTCATATTATTCTCTAGCAAAGACATGGCAAACCTCACAACTTAGTGGATTATAACCTGGAACATCACCTAATACGGAAGAGTTTTGCAACAAAGCTGGCAAACTAATTGTCATAATCTTATCTTAAATAGATCACGTAATTGAAACCCATTAATGAACGGGTGATTATGATTGATGACATAAGTGATGCATCTAAAGATAAAATTTGAGTTTGCATATCTATCAAGATAAAAAATTTGTGTTTGCATATCTGTCATAATCTATATCCATGTGTGCCAAACGAGTGTGTACTGCTTGGTCAGAAAACTGTCAATTCTGGCAGAAAATAAGGACATAATTATTTAGAGATGGAAACATATGGTCAACAGCAATGACATTCAAATAGTTGGGAACAAAATTCACGATTAAACATGTCATTGATATACTTTTCTTACCTTCAAACCTTGTTTCCAGCCTTTTTCTCTTTTTACTGAGGTTTGTGAGCTTCTCCCTGAAAAGTTACAAGAACATACTAAGAAGTTGTTATCTTTAACGGGGAAACCTGTTGGTTGACAGTACCTACACGTCTGTTTGAATCCGAGACTCAACGTTCTGCAGCTGCAACTGTACTCCCGCAGCAACAGACATCAAAATTTCAGATGATTTCCTATTAGTTGCGGACTTCATTTTGATTTTTAGTTTTTGTAATTCCAATGCAAAAAGCTCAACAGCCCTAAAACATTGTCAAGTGAGCAAAAAATAAACCACAAAGAGAATGTCAAATATAGAAGACTAGTTTGTAGTTTGCATTCAGATCACATATAAAGACACACAGAACAGAGAGAAGCAAAAACCTAGCCAGTCCATCCATTTGGTTAGGCTCTGAAGGTTCATCTATCCAGTTATCTTCCCCAGTCCCTGCAATATTAACATATTAATTGGGGAGTGTGAGGTAGTACTGGTATCATTAAACATAATGCTTTCAAGGCTGAAGAGCCTTTATTGTGAAAAGTTTGAATTTTTTGAACAGTACTAGTTTCTGCAGAGAATGTATCTCTTTCTGGGAGACCTGCATCGTTCCAGTTTGGGGATTGGGGGACATATGGGAGCATCTTAACATCATGCAACATACAGTTTAAATAAATTTTCCACAAATGCATAACTAATTAATCAGGTAAGCTTAATTTAAGAAACTAGTGTTTTCTACAAATGCATTTATCACACAGTTAACAGAAGTGTCCTAAGAGAACATACATTCACATCCTTGAATAATGGGAGAACCTTCTTCACAACTCCCTAAGTCCCTCTCTTCAGATGATAAAGACAGGCCATCTTCTGCATCATTTTCTTCCATGTCAGGTGTTGTTTTTCTCAATGGAGAATCCTTGAGCTCCTCTGCAGCATCCTGAAGTTCAATAAGGACAGGCAAAAGGCAGAAACAACATATTTTCCAAAAACTAGCACACTGAGAAACTATCCTATTGGAACCATTCAATAACGAAGGATACAGAAGATTGTGTTTGTGCATTGTCATGAAAATCTTGTTTTGAAGTCCAGAAACTCCTGAAACTCCGAATATCTCCCACAGTAAATCGCCTCTCTGTTAGTGCTGGACCACTATCATCTACCATTTGGACTGATTTTGGAGTTGAGGTAGGGGAAGAACTGGACACAGGTGTTTTAATTACAAATGTTGGACTTAGATAATCATCTTCAGGATTTGCAGCATCCATCAAGCATGGTTTGCCTTCATGTTGGTCCTTATCTGCTGCATTGTCAAAATCTCCCTCAAGTTTCTTGTTCGTCAATGGTGATTGATTGATTTCTTGCTCTTGGATATTTTTATCCAGTTCAAGAAACTCTCTTCCATTCTCACGCAGGGAACCACGAAAATCTTCCATATTATTACCTGCAGAACAAACTTTTTTAGCAGGTGATGGTGTTTCACTCCTATTGATAGTTTGCTGTATCTTAGTTGATTTATCCTTTCCAGAAAAGGAGATCCCGTGAGACTCAATTGTGAAACTTTTATTCTCTCTCTTCTTCCGCATAGACTTAGAGGATCCACCAGCAGCAGAACCATGTAGCTTCTCATGGAATTCTTGGTCAAAAGAAAATATATTCTCTTGATGTTTCAGCTTGTAATCAGACGATGGACCACTTTTTGCAGTTCTCTGTATCACCTTAGTTGGAGCTCTCTTTCGAATCAAGGAACGAGTCACAGGTCTCCTGACAGTATTATCAGGACTTTCAGAATCTGTTTCTATTGTATCTGAATTCTGTCTAGGTTTGATAAATGTATTACCCTTCTTATCACATTTATGCTCTGCTTTATCAGAGTTCTGTCTAGACTTGACAGCTATGTCACCCACTTGATCCAATTCTTGCTCTGGATTCAAATTATCATCCCCAACCTTATGAGCCTGAGATTTGGAATGCTGCTCATTAGGTGAAGAAACAGTTCCCATTATCTCCAAAAGCTTCATTCTAAGAGTTTCAGTTCTGTTTTCTGTTCCATCTGTTTTATCCTCTAGCACCTCCTTATCTAACATTATGACTTCCTGTGCAGTCGCAAATGTGAAATCCTGGACTTCTTCCGCCATTCCATCCTTCATTCCCCTCTTTCTGTGAGTAACTCCATCAGGGCTCTTCTGTTTTTTACCACCAGTCTGTAAGATCGAGGTCTGGTTTGCAAAAAATTGAACTGAATATGTAAGTGGTGGATTCCTTGCTCCATCAAGTTTGTACTGATTCCCACTACCAGATGGTAAATTAGAAGCTTGTTCTGCATGAAGAATGGCATCTGAAGTCAGTGTTTTCTGGTGGAAGGATCTAGGACTAATCCATGGGGAATTCACCTGCTCTGGATCTTTAGTTTGTTTTGTTTTCTTGGAAGCTGTGAATTCTTCCCCCTTGCTTTTTCCTTGTGTGGTATTCCCTAATTTAGACTTTGCCATTTCTGCATTTGGCACCACAATCTCCCCTTCCTTTGTGACTCCAGATTTTTTCTTAGCTAAGGAGTCCACCACAACTCCAATTGATATCTTTCTAGATTGGCTAGATGGATGATTAATGCTGCCCAAACTCCAACAATTGCTTTTTTGACCCTGAAACATATTTCGTGAGGCATCAAGCATATAATTTATCTTCTAAAACTTGCACATTCACTGGGGCTGCAAATCCCAATTCCACTCTACCATTTTGTTTCTTGATATTTATTTTGAGATGAACATAATTCAAATAGACCCTCAAACAAAAGGAAAAAGGATATATCAGGTGAAGCAATGTTTACAGATTTCACAAATTTGGAACTCTTAACAACTCAATTATGCACAACCAGGTGCAACGTAATATAGTATGTTACATAAAGTAACACCAAAGTAGCATCTATAAGGTTTATGCAACATGACACAGTTATTAGCAATTAGCAGATTGGTCATTTATGAGCTAATTATAGCATATACTAAGCTACTGGAAAGATTATACAACATTTAACAAGTAAAAAAAGGAACGCTAGAAGTGTAATTGGATAGCTTGTACATGTTATACCACTATAGTTGTTACTACTTACATCTCGTAAATATTGTCGCTTATCAACCTGCATTGCTTTGATACCGCACGGAGAACACAGAAGCAACAAAACTGCAGCCGTAACCTGACCAATAGACCAATCAATTTAGTAAAAGAAAACAGAGAAAAACAAAGAAAGCCAGGAAAAAGGAAGGGGGGCTAAATCTAAGTTTGGTTTCTGAGAATAAGGGTGTGAAAATAAGCACACCTATTGGAGAGCCAAAGCACCAAGAGTTGTTACCCTTAGTTTTCTGACCAACCAAACAGGGTTTAAATTTAATAAAATACTCAATTGCTGCACATAGCACTAAGCAACTAGAACATCGGAGAAGAACCACCTAACTACAATTTCATCCTCTAATAAAAGAAAAAAAATCACTAATAATTAGGAATTGGTGAAACCCTAGAAATCACGACCCGTCTGTTCTCATGTGCAATGCTTCATTGCTTCTCAACTAGACTCATCCAACTCATACGATTACATGAAGTGAACCCAAATTCATCGAAAATTCAATTTCAGGCGCTCGGAGCCTCCATGCATTCTACACTTCAGGTTCTGAATCTGAGAGATGAGAGATGGCTAGCTAGAAGAATCTACGGAAATGCGAAATTCAATAGAAAAAAGAGACGAAGCCATCCAATCGACTCAGGCAAAATCAGAGTATAAGATCTTCTAAACGAGAAAAGAGAAAATGGCTTACAGTTTGTTCAGCGCTGATAATCGATGAGCTCCAGATTTTGAAATTCACGAGAGAGAGAGAGAGAGAGAGAGCAGTTTGAAATGAACGAAAAGAGAGGGCGGGAAGAACTTGTGGAGTTTCGCCGAATCCAAAGGCCTGGCGGGTTCTAATCCATTCCGTGCGTGCAATGCACACTCCCGTTCTTCATAAATTTTTGGTCTTTACAAATGGTTTTGTTATTCTATTTTTTCAAATTTTATTAATTTATATAAATTTAACGATCTATTAATTTTAAGAATATTAATTGATGTAGTAAATTATTAGTCGTTAGATTTACATTAATAAATTAAATTTGATAAAAAGGTATTAATATCATCATCTCTAA
Source organism: Purshia tridentata (assembly GCA_003254885.1). Classification (NCBI taxonomy): domain Eukaryota; kingdom Viridiplantae; phylum Streptophyta; class Magnoliopsida; order Rosales; family Rosaceae; genus Purshia; species Purshia tridentata. Next base: position 175 of record QANT01008263.1, on the reverse strand, counting down.
AGACAAAAAAAAAGAATTCGATTATACCATATTACCCTTGCTCAATGCTATATTATAATTTATACAATAACGAGTGTGGAAAGGCTCTTTTTATTGCACGCGCCTTAATTTTTTGGGATACTTTGTACCTTTAAGTACTGTTTTTTTTTCTTTTTCTACAAAAAGCCAATTCAAA
>QANT01008258.1:0-41327 GCA_003254885.1 Purshia tridentata | reverse complement strand
CTAGGCATTCATTTCAAAATCAATTGGTAATGGAAGAAGTAACTCAAATCCTTATAAAGGACTAGTAATGCCCTCTCTCATATTTTCAATGTGAGATTTCTCTCAAATCACCCCTGCACGTATGGCANATTTCTCTCAAATCACCCCTGCACGTATGGCACTTGGATGACGTAGGAGCACGTGTAGCCATTTAGGTCATCACGTAGATAACTTGCTATAATACCATAAATGAATTTAGGTATCCATCTCAAAACCAATTGGCAATAAGAGAAATAGCTAAAATTCTTATCAATCATAAGCAAGACTCTCTCTCACAACATTACCTGGGTTAAGGTTTACAAGCATTATTTAAGATGATATGAAGCTTCCTCTTTCAATATTTGTTTTCATATTGATTTATAAACCTAAAGAAGAATGGACTAGTCACTAGTTTTATTGATTTGAGAAGATCTGTTTAGTTGTCCTTACCCCCTTCTACATTTTATAAATTTTGGGGTCATCGATTGTAGGACCTCCCAGGTGGGATCGTTGGTTTCGCAGCATTTTGAGATTTGTACCACCTCTACTTAATTCGATAGTTACTTGAATATTTATATATGTATTAATTAGTATTTATCTTAGATTTTTCTCCATTTTTTATTATTTATAAAAAAATGGAATGTATTGAAAGCTAAAGTAACTTGAACATGTAAGAGTTAATCCACCAATTTGCACCTGTTAATTTGGCATTGCAACACAAATTGCATTATGAAATTAGACAATGACATGGGTTAGCAGTTGGCAAATATTGAGCGTATAAAACGCATATCATTGTCCCTTTGAATGATGCCGAACAACATCACGAGATTAATTGTGGGGAAAGGAAGCTGCCTAAGTAATGCAAGGCCAAAATATCACATCAATGCCCAGTGGCCAAGCCAAAACGTGTCGTTTAATGAGACGTGATGCTGCTTTCAACTTGCAAACTACTTTTTGTCTCTTTCTTTTAAGAGGATGTGGAAGAAAATTCTTAGATTCTTAACTCTAATTTAATGGGAGCACTATTTACAGTACGACAATAAATTCCTAAATAATGGATTAGTATGGGGAGTTTTTCTCTAAAACAGTACTAGATTATATTAATCATCAAGACTAAATTCAAGGTTTACAATAAAACAATTCAACAAAAGTCATTGCACCACCCTGACCCAAGTTTCTTCCAAAATCACTTTTTTGATTTTCACCCTCAATCTCACTTTTAAATATTACTGTGGTGTTAAATTCATAAATTTGGATTGATAATTACTTGACATGATTTGTATATGATTTGTATATATACGACACAACATGACATCTAATAGTGATAGTAAGGATTAGAGCTAAATGTTTTGAACTCCTGATTTCTTGAAGCCAATACTGTGATACCATAGCAGTCAAAAATATATATTATATGTAAGTTACATAATGAATCAACAATATGTTAGTATGTCACCTAATGAATCAACAAATATATATAAGTTAACATATTCAAAAAATCCCTTAAAATAGATAATTAGACTTATAAGTTCACATCGTTGAATGAGCCTTAACAATGTGGTCCTCATGTTGACTTCTCAACTAATGTCATAATTTAGGTCACATGTGATGTGGCACACACTATATGTTTTTTTTTATAAATAAAATATATCAATATGATGATTTATCTCGCTTACTAATTCGGGTAACTTAACCTAAATCTGTAAACTTAAGCTCATATGAAGTTTTTTAAGTTAAGTTTAGGATTAAGAATTAGTTTAGAAGTTAGGTTGCGCTTGAGTTAATCTTCTAAATGACTTCACTCACGTAAATATTGCCATTAGTATTTGGTTAAAAATAAAATTGAGACTTATTTGTACATTTACCTCTTGAAATTATAGTTTTGTTTCAATTAACTCTCTAAAGTTTATTATCTTAATTTACTTCGAATAAGTTCTCATGTTAAGTTTGTCAATTTCACCGGCAATATACCCCTTGTCACGTATACACCGCACATCAACAATTTAAACAATGGAATGGATGAGTTTGACATTATGTGACATACAGAATAAACTCACAAGAAATAAATTAAGACAATAAACTTTAAAAAAGTGAAGTGAGACAAAATTATAATTTCATAAAATAAATATGCAAATAACCCTAAAATCAAATGCAGCTTATTCCAAATGTCATATGGAAAGCCATGTTTACGAAAAGAAAGAAATGGGATTAAAGCCTTACCATAAACAGCTCCATGTAGAGAAATAAAGAAGAAGAAAAAAAAATTAAAACCCTCATATTTGATTTGAAGCTAAGCAAGTTTTGATTCCCATTGTGCTTTGATCGTCACACAAGCTTGGTTTGTAAAACACGGCAACACTCGTCACTAACCATCAACAGCTAAAAACGACGTAGCTTGGTGCGTCGTTATCTAATCTGATCTGCCCAACTAACTTATCCCATCCCACCAACCTAAACGGTAAGCAACAAGGCCACGTGAACCGTCGGATGAAAAATCTCTCCACGTAACGGCCAGGATCATCCCCTCTCTCACCACGTGTAGAGCCCTGATAGGTATGTGAGAAACGCCCCATAACCAGTCCGACACCTCAACTTTTCTGCGTTATCAAGTCCTCTGCAACAGTCTCCGAGCTCGAGCAGAATGGGAACCATTGCTTGCTTCAGCATCACGACTCCATTAACAAGAAGACCTCAAGGACTCATCGGTCATTTCCCAAATCTTCGTTGCCCTTCCCTCAAATTCGCCAATTTCAAACCCAACTTCCGTACACCCATGGCCATCACCCCAATCCAAGTCTCCGCCTCATCATCATCATCATCACCCACTATTGGTCTTCTCTCTCTCTCTCTCTCTCTCTCTCACTCACTATATCATTATCTTTTTATTTTTTGTAATTTTTGATTGGTTGGGTGGTGAAGGTGCACCAAATGAAGAGCAACAGGCGACCTCTTCTGGGTTGGTGGGAGCAAACGACCTGCTGATTGTGGGGCCGGGAGTTCTTGGGCGCTTAGTAGCAGAAAAATGGCGGGAGGTACATATCTGGGTCTTCTATTCAATTTAGTAATTAGTGGTTAAGCAAGTAATTAGTGATTAAGTAAGTGATTATTGGTTGCCATAGGAGCATCCGGGCTGTGAAATATATGGGCAAACGTTGACCGTTGATCACCATGAGGAGTTGATTAAGGTGGGTATTAATCCATGTTTGAAGGGGACCAAAACGACCCACCAGTTTCCTCATGTCATTTTCTGTGCTCCACCATCTCGGACCTCGGACTATCCCGGTGATGTTCGGTGAGTGTGTGTGGTTCAGTTTTCAGTGCATTGAATTGATATATATGCGTGAAGTTGATATTTGAGTAATTTATTTTTGTTTAAATCATTAGTACCATGTGTGGTGGAATAGCTTGTAATGCTGGTAATGATTTTTTTGGGTTTTGTTGAATAAGCAGAATGGCTGCATTGAACTGGAATGGTGAAGGTTCTTTTTTATTTACATCAAGCTCTGCTCCGTATGATTGCAACGACAATGGTCCATGTGATGAGGTAGACACATATTTCTGCTGGTACCTACTCGTTACTCTCTTCTTATAATGACTCAGAGAGGTTTCCTTGTCTGCATTTATTATATGGGTTTTGTCTTTTGAATTTGTGCTGCCAACTTGGTTTAGTATGATACGCAGAATAGTTCTCTATTCCCTGCCTTTAATTCTGCAAACTTGTTGGATTTTATAAACGTGTAGGACTTGGAGCGTTTTGTATTGTCATAGTGTTCATATTACTCTTTGCAGGACACTCCAGTGGTGCCAATAGGGAGGAGCCCCAGGACTGATGTTCTTCTTAAAGCAGAAAAAGTTGTGCTGGAGTTTGGTGGTGTTGTTCTTAGATTGGCAGGGCTTTATATATCCTTTTTGAAAGTCCAACTCTGAAAGCATATTTATACATAAGAGGAGAGTTCAGGGACTCGGGTGCATATTGGCATTTGTCATATTTGAAAGTGACCTTAACTATGCGTACAAAGCAGATAGAGGTGCACATGTTTATTGGTTACAGAAGGGGACTGTCGAAGCACATCCAGATCACATCCTGAATCTTATACATTACGAGGTGATAGCATCATCCTACTGTATATATGGATCTGATGAATTATTCAATATAATTCTACCAATTTGCATTTTCTCTCGGTCCTCTTTTGTTATTTCTTTGATAGTATATCTTCTAGGTTTGAATTGTTATCTTTTTTGTTTTGTTACTTTTAAGTCAGTTAAATTTGGCTCGTCTTTTTCATTATATTTAGAATCTTTTTTTTTTTTTTAATTTGGTTTGAGTTTCATTATTTCTGCATTGTCATTTTCAGTAAGATATTTCCTTTTTCATTGCATTCTTTTTGTAAATGTGTTATGATTGATGGTTGAAAAACTTGCGTGCTTTTGCACAGGATGCAGCTTCCCTCTGTGTTGCAATCTTGAAGAAGAGATTACGTAACCGGGTTCTCTTGGGTTGTGACAATCATCCTTTGTCCAGGTCCTAATTTTAACAGTACAACATCCTTCAAGACTGTTGATTGTGTTGACTTCATAGCATGGTCAACAAGATCAACAGTTGTGTGTTTGTGTGTGTAGAGGGATATGGTCAATTCATGATGGTTTATAACTTTTTAAATGATTTCTTCACACTGGTTAATTCTGCCCTTGGATTCAATACTATGATCACCATCAAATTTCAAGTCAATCAAATATCTCTTTACTATTCCATCTATGTTGTGTTAGAATTAGTATTTTTCTTATGTATTTTTATATTATAAATTGAACCTTTTGTATAATTTTGTGTCTGTGGCCTTTTATTTTATAATCAAAGTGCTAAATCCAATGGTTGGATAAACCTAAAATTGGTAAGTAAGTTTCACATGATGTCAACTGATTTGTCCTACACACGTGCATGCACATACACATATATTTTTCCATTTGAACTGGTGATATGAGCGTCTGTGGCCTTGTCAATATCTTTGCAGGCAAGAAGTAATGGACTTGGTTAGTAAAAGTGGAAAATTTACGAAAGTGTTTGAGGGTTTTACAGGTAAGCTTCTTACTAATACTCCATATAGATGTTTAAATAGGGATTCATTTCTTTCCAGTGTGTCAAATTGTCTTAGTTACGAGAGGAGAGGAGAGGAGAGGAGAGGAAAAAATATTTGAAAGAAGAGAAGAGAACATATGTCATTTTGAATTTCCCTTATTCTTGTTTGTACATGTAAGAAAGAACCCAAAGGAAAATCTTTAACTGAGGATATTAAAATGAAGAGAAAATAAGACTCCAAAATTCTCTTCATTTCCCTCTTTGTTTAATCAAACTGGAAATTTAAAATATATTTCCAAACATACTGTACATATATATATGCGATATTCAACTTTATCATTATACTTGTCCTACTTTTGTGAAGACTAGTTTTTTAGTAACTTATTGTTTCTGGTCACATGGTTTTTTTTTAAACTCACACAATTGAATAATTGATGATGCTTGTGCAGGAACTAATGATCCTTTGGGGAAGAGATTAAACAACTCAAAAACTCGTGAGGAAATAGGGTGGGAACCAAAATACCCCAGTTTCGCTCAATTCCTTGAGAGTATCTGAATTACTGGTAGCATCCATCTGCATTTTGGGTTGGATTTAATTGTGAGAAGTATTGGTTCAAGGCGACCCAAGGAATGTTTTCCATGGAGCTGCTGGATGTCTTACATTTTTTTTGGTCTATTTTGGAAATACTTGCTACAGCGGGCTCGCATCTGTAGAGAACTGACAATTATTAACCTCTTCAATTGGACTTAGCTGACCATTGAAGCTGAGTGGCTGGTTTGAACATTTAACCTTATGCATCTCTGTACAGGCAGCTGGTATATCATTGGTCCCAAATTCTACCTGGGACTTGCTTATATTTATCTCCTACATGTATGAAAACTTTCTGTGGTTACTTTGCTGTTACATAAGATGTATTCCATCTGCTTTTGTTGGTACAGACAGACCATGCTTGGTTCTTGATTGCAGCATGAAAACTTTTCAATCAGATTTCGGAATCTTTACAAACTGACACCTGCTGGTTTCTGCCATGGCACTGTAAACTGCACTTGTACTTTTCTCTGTGACATGCTTCTTCAATACTGTGGAAGCACCATGAAGGCATGAACCATCAGTGCTTCCGTAGTGTCATAGTTGCTTTCATAACACATTAGTTTCACAAACATTAATAATGTCCATTTCAATTAATGTAACAAGTGCTTACTTTAAATAACAGGCAAGTTAATTTTCTGCATCCCTTACTTGATTTAGACTTGATCCTTTGTTTAGGCGCTGTTCTTAAGATTACTTTTACGTTAATCATCTGTTTAATATCAAAGTTTCTCTCTACTCATCTAGTTTCACCACTAGATAAAAATAAAAAACGATTTGAATACATTGAGAAATTAAATTTTAATCCATCTATTTTCTATATTCTTTTTCTCACTTGGTTCTCTTTTTCTTTTTCTTTTTTTTCTCTATCTTCTCTCATCCCCCCATCCCTTTAATTATTCAAAAAGATTATTAAAAAACCATAACCAAATAAATTCTAAATTTTTGGAAGAGGCATCATCAAATATATAATGAGAGATCATGAAACAAATACGCGAGAGAAGAAATGATTATTGTCTTATTGCAAGTTGTATAATTGTAGAAGTTGAATTAGGCGAAAGAGGAATAAAGAAGAGGAAAACAAAATTTCCCTGCATTGTCAATTTGTCATATGAAACTAGAAACATAGGGGAAACATTGTCGGTTGTATCCATCTTGCAAGTAGGGTAAGCATTGCTGTCCTGAATATGAGGGTGGGTGGTCTTAACGTCAAGCCCTTTGTACTTGTCATTATGAAATTTATAATTGGTTAGGTACTGTTTCCCTTTCTCTTATATTGTCCTTTATTGTTTTCTTAATATTGCAGTTATTTAATAGATAATAACAACTGTGGACCTACAAACATGTGAGAAAGGGACTTGGAACACTTAATATTAATAGTCTTTGATGAGGGTAAGTAGGATAATGTGTTAGAATTAAGTTAGGCACGTTTATGGGTCAATTTTCTCAAATGGAACTGAAACATCTGTCGTCGGATCTTTACTTAGGCAGTAGAAACTAGAAAGAGGAATGAGATGGATCTACAAACATGTGACTTTTTCTTGGGTTTACTGGAAAAAACATTTGACTTCCTTAGGAGGAGGATTTAACAGATTATAACAAATTAAGTGTAATTTCTAGGCAGGTCCATATTACAAGTTTAGTCTAGAAATAGTATTAAGTATTCAACTCAACTTGTCCTGATACAGTTTATAGCTAGAAATTGTGAAACAAATCTGCAGGCAAATGCTCTCTAATCTAATCCCTCAAATTCACTCCCTCTCAATCTCATAGTCCATTTGCAAAATCATCAAAATCAAATACAAACTTGTGTGTGATATATCATCGTACATATGGGGAAGTTGTGCTGCTCTGCAGAAGATGATGGTCCCAACCTCGCAGCCGTACTCGTTGTCATTGTCTTGGCTCTTGTCATTATGACTGTTTTATTCCCGCAGCGGCGTGGTGGTGTTGTTGCCATCTACAGATGCTGCTGACAGACATGTAATAAGGGCAATCTCTCTTCTCTGCAATTGTTCTCCAGTCTGCTGCATAGAGGTGCCGGTAATAATAATCATGCATGTTTCCAAGACCCCAAAATATATATATGGTTGGTTTCATACTACTGGATTGTTTGAGTTTGATGTAAATCTTTTAATGTGTTTAGTTGTCACAAATAAGGTCTTCAAATCATGATGTCTTACCCAATTGTTTTAGACCAGACAAACTTTTATCAATTAATTTTGTAATTGCATACAGTTTCCCTCTCTCTAAGCAATACTTGCAATATGTTTCTGTTTTCATGTGCATTCCCAAGCAAAGTTCATTTCCTTTATAACCCAACTTCACAAATCAGTGAATCACAATATTGAGTTTGGGCTTTTTAGCTTTGACTTTATTTGTATGAAAACTTGTAAGGCTGGTGTTTTTAATTCATGTAAGATGATTATGTTTTACATTTTGAATTTACATCACACATTCAATTATGAGTCCACTTAATTAATAATTCATATTAATAGTTTGGTAAGAGAGCATTTTCCTTACCAAATTATGAACATATCTCTGTATAAAAATTTTCTGTGTTTACTTTGCTGTTACATAAGATGTATTCCATCTGGTTTTGTTGGTACAGACAGACCATGCTTGGTTCTTGATTGCAGCATGAAAACTTGATGGTGATTTGTGATTTCACTCAGATTTCGGAATCTGATAAACTAACACCTACTGTTTTCTGCCATGGCAAAGTAGACTGCACTTGCACTTTTCTCTGTGACATGCTTCTTCAATACTGTGGAAGCACCATGAAGGCATGAACCATCAGTGCTTTCATAGTGTCATACTTGCTTTCATAACACATTAGTTTCACAATCCATTGCAATTAATGTAACAAGTGCTTACTTTGAATAACAGGCAAGTTTTCTTCATCTCTTACTTAATTTAGACCTGATCCTTTGTTTAGGGCGCTGTTATTGAGATTACTTTTACGTTAATCATCTGTTTAATATCAAAATTTCTCTCTACTCACCTAGTTTCAACACTAGCTTTTCCAAAAAAATTAAAAATAAAAAACAATTTTAAATAAATTGAGAGATTTAATTTTAATCCATCTATTTTCTATTATCTTTTTCTTGCTTGGTTCTCTTCCTTTTTCTCTATCTTCTCTCATTCCCCCATCTCTTTAATTATTAAAAAAAAAAAGTAAAAAACATAACCAAATAAATTTTAAATTTTGCAAAAAGGCATCATCAAATATAAAAACGTGAGAACAGAAATGATTGTAGATGTTGAATTAGACGAAAGAGGAATAAAGAAGAGGAAATCAAAATTTCCCTATTGTCAATTTGTCATATGAAACTAGAAACAGACCTTTTTATTTTGTCGGTTATATTCCAACTTGCAAGATCGGGAAGCATTGCAATCTTGAAGATGAGGGTTGTCTTAACGGGTGGAGATTTTTTGTTCTTAAATATTCTGTTTCCTTTTGTATTTTTTTCATAAAGTTGATAAAAAAAATAAAATTTTTTTAAGTAAAATAATAATTAAGAATTATATTTTAAACTTTGTAATAAAAAAAAAATTTCAGAGATATAAAATCTCCGTTCAGTCTTAACGTCACGTCACCGCTTTTCTACTTATGATTGTCATTTTCTCATTAGGAAATTTAGAATTAATTAGCAGGTACTGTTTCTCTCTCTCTTATATTGTCCTTTATAGTTTAATATTACAGCTTGCAAGTTGTTATTTAATAGATAATAAAAACTGTGGACCTAGAAACATGTGAAAAAAACAGTTGGAACACTTAAATATTAAATACTAATAGTCTTTGGGGTTAGTTTTAATGATGAGGGTAAGTAGGAACTGTAGGATAACGTGTTAGAATTAAGTTAGGCACGTTTATGGTTCAATTTTCTCAAATGGAATTGAAACATATGTCGCGAATCTTTATTTAAAGTATCTTTAAAAAACTTTTTAAATGAAAAATTTTTTATTTTTTGAAAAAAGAAAAGAGTATTTTGAGCTCTATAAGACCTTTCAAAATGAATCTTAAATTGACAATTTAATTTCTCTTTTTTCAAATTTAAGACCCTCTCTCCTCTCATCAAATATTAATGACATTTAATTTTGCTTATATTTTTTATACATTTTTCATTCTTTTTCCTCTAATAGAAAATTTTAGTTGAATAAATTAAACTTTAAAAATAAATATTGCATAGAATAAATACAAATAATTAGTGCATAAACAAAATATTAATATTAGTGCATAGAATAAATACAAATATTTAAAATTAAAAGAGTCTTTTAAATAATAAAAAATTTAAGTAGCAAATATCACTTTTCAAATTGCCACATAAGTTATTAAATGTGAATTTGAAAAGTGATTTTACAATAGTTTTTAGATATGCTCTTAGTCAGTGGAAACTAAAAAGGGGAATGGAGTGAGATGGATCTAGAACCTGTGACTTTTCTTGGGTGTAATGGAAACATGTGACCTTTTAAGGAGGAGGATTCAAAGTGTAATTTCGAGGCAGCTCCATCTTACAAGTCTAGTCTACAACTAGAATTTCGTATTCAAGTCAACTTGACCTCATACAGTTTATAGCTAGAAATTGTGAAACAGATCTGCAGGCAAATGTGTTCTCTAATCTAATCCCTCCTCAAATTCACTCCCTCTCAATCTCATAGTCCATTTGCAGAAGAATCAAAATCAAATACAAACTTTTGTCTGATATATCATCATAAATATGGGCAAGTATTGCTGCTCTGAAGACGATGATGGTCTCAACCTCACAGCCGTTCTCGTTGTCATTGTCTTGGCTCTTGTTATAATGACTGTTTTATCCCCGCCGCCGCGGCGTGGTGGTTTTGTTGCCATCTACAGATGCTGCTGACAGACATATAATAAGGGCAATCTCTCTTCTCTGCAATTGTTCTCCAGTCTGCTGCATAGAGGTGCCGGTAATAATAATCATGCATGTTTCCAAGACCCCAACATATACATATGGTTGGTTTCATACTACTTAAGTGTTTGAGTTTGATGTAATCTCTTAATATGTGTTTAATTGTCACAAATAAGGTCTTCAAATCATGATGTCTTATCCAATTGTTATAGATCAGACAAACTTTATCAATTTTTGTAATTACATCCCTCTCTCTAAGCAATGCTTGCAATATGTTTCTGTTTTCATGTGCATTCCCAAGCAAAGTTCATTTCCTTTATAACCCAACTTCACGAATCAGTGAATCACAATATTGAGTTTGGGGTTTTAGCTTTGACTTTGTTAGTATGATTACTTGTAAGGCTAGTGTTTTTAATACCTGTAAGATGATTATGTTTTACATTTTGAATTTACATCACACATTCAATTATGAGTCCACTGAGCTAATAATTCATATTAATAGTTTGTTAAGAGATCATTTTCCTTACCAAATTATGAATTTGTACTGAAAACATAGATTTTACACAAACCATTTAGATTTTGGCTATATAGATCCACCATGTGAATTTCCTTTGGTGGTCTCTATGTCTTGTTCATGAATTATTGAATTTTATGGTGGAAATTGCTGGGAAAGAAGGGGGGGAAGGAAAAGAACACCTATTGATTGAGACAGTACACCTTCTATTTGGACATTTTTGTTATTTTCTGAACCCTAAATGGTTGGTCTAAGAAGCTTGCCCAACCACTAGTCCTAAGTTTGAAAATTCCTCATTTGACTAGCAAAAGCTTTTGCTTCCTAAAGTATGCCCATGTAATGTAGTGAGTTAAGTATATAAAATAAATGGGCCAGTGGGTGAGCCCATGAAGGTAGGGCCAAACTCTGCGCAGATTAGATTTTGGCCCAATTGGTTTGGGCCTAAAGGGCCATCTCACCAATTATGACCCTGTCCAATTTGCTTTCACGTCATCCCTATTATTCACATTGAGATCATATCCACCTATCATTTGGATTCTACTATGAGATATAGTAACCTCCAAAACGACCATGGTGTTCAACTCTCTCACATTTGGTGCCTCACAAATTCCTTGATTCTCTTTCTTTTTCTTTTCCGGATTTTCCTTTTCTTACAACCAATACCGAACCAAAACCACAAACTCCTCACTGATCAACTGTCTCGGAGTTGAACCCAAAAAAAAAATGTCACTTTGCTTCTCCTCCCTTGCATTCAATCTTCATTCAGCAAAGAACCAAAGGTTCTCGACAAGTTTCTCTTCTCAGTTCACCAACCCAACTAAGGTAAGCTCTGTTCCTTATGGTTTACCATCTTCACCTTTAAACTTGTCTGAAATCTTTAAGTTTAGCAAAGAAAGATTCAAACCCATTTCAGCTTCAGCAACCCCAAGTGTTGAAACCGTTACTCCACCTTCATTCAGAGACAAAACCCCAAAAGATATTAATATTTTGGTGGTGGGTGCAACTGGGTACATTGGGAAATTTGTGGTTAAGGAGTTAGTTAACAGAGAGTTCAATGTTATAGCCATTGCTAGGGAGAGGAGTGGGATTAGAGGTCAAAATAGCAAGGATGAGACTTTGAACCAGTTGAAAGGAGCCAATGTGTGCTTTTCAGATGTGACCAATTTGGATACTTTGGAGAAATCTTTGGAAGACTTGGGGGTTTCAATTGATGTTGTTGTTTCATGCCTTGCTAGCCGTAGTGGTGGTGTAAAGGACTCTTGGAAGATAGACTATGAGGCAACAAAGAATAGTCTTGTTGCCGGTAGGAATCGTGGGGCTTCACATTTTGTATTGCTTTCTGCAATATGTGTGCAGAAGCCCCTTCTTGAGTTCCAGCGTGCAAAGCTGAAATTCGAGGCTGAGTTGATCAGAGAAGCTGAAGAGAACAATGGGTTCACTTATAGTATTGTGAGGCCAACTGCATTCTTTAAAAGCTTGGGTGGTCAGGTTGAATTGGTGAAAAATGGCAAGCCTTATGTGATGTTTGGGGATGGAAAGTTGTGCGCTTGCAAGCCAATTAGCGAGCCGGATTTGGCTTCTTTTATGGCAGATTGTGTGTTGAGTGAAAACAAAATCAACCAGCTTTTGCCCATTGGTGGACCAGGGAAGGCGATGACACCATTGGAGCAAGGGGAGTTGTTGTTTAGACTTGTGGGGAGGGAACCGAAGTTCTTGAAAGTGCCCATTGGGATTATGGACTTTGGCATCGGGGTTCTTGATTTCCTTGTAAAGATCTTTCCTTCAGTGGAAGATGCTGCTGAATTTGGAAAAATTGGAAGGTATTATGCAGCTGAGAGTATGCTGGTTTTGGATCCTGAGACTGGAGAATATAATGCGGAGAAAACACCAAGTTATGGCAAAGACACATTGGAAGAATTCTTTGAGACTGTGCTGAGGGAGGGCATGGCTGGTCAGGAATTAGGAGAACAAACGATCTTCTAACAATATCCTGTTGTAATAAATTTGTACATTCACTTTCTCAATTGGTTCAACCAGTTTTGTACATTAGGCTGCTTTAAGGTATGCAGTTTCTTACCAGTTGTTTTGAATGAGTGACAATCAAGTGATTTTGATCATTGTTGTGAGATGATTCACTGGTTCTGCAATTATGTCAGTATATCATCGAATTTGTTTACTTAATTCCCGTTATGTAATCACTTGTTTATCGTCTAGTAATAGGTCAGGTTGGGTTCTGATTATAGTTTTCATCTTTTTCTCTTCAGTGCAAAGTGGGCAGAATTTCCCTGACATTCTTATGAATGTCACTGTTTAGTGTTTGATTACTTGGAAGTTGGAGCAATAGCATCTCTGATTTATTATGGTTTTCTTAGTTCCAATTTCTATGAATATGGTGTAGCTAATCCTTTTTTAGGCAAGCCATGGAAAAAAATGAGCTGAAACTTCAAGTAAACCACATCAATGCTCATATTTTACCAAATTTGATATTCATGAATCACAATGACCCGAGAGGACAATGTCCCCAGTCTTCTCACAGATCTCATGGTTCCTTTCTTTTGAACTCTTTTAATAAATGACTCTGGTTTTAATCTGACCCTTTGAGCCCTTCTTCTGGGCTAAAGAAAGCTCCAAATTAAAACCAAACTTCCATTCATCTCTGCACTTAGAAAACCCATGAATGATGAATTACACATGATACAAGACAACCCAAAGCAGCTATAAATACACAAATCCAAACACTAATATTCCACCATGAGTCTTACAAATGACACAAGACAAACCAGAGACAAGATACACCTTACAAGTAGACAACATTTACACAATAAAAGAACCTATAAAATATACACAAATCCAATATGACACATTCACACACACATTATTTGAAGGGATGATGTATGGCCTTGTTCACAAACTCTCTATTTGGGAATCTTTCTGTGGAGGCTGAAAGTAGAGAGCCAGACCAGAAGGACCAGCAGAACTGAGGCAAACAATGAGGTAGCAAGGGAGCCTGCTATGTGTCGACAGTACTTGTCATAAATGTTGCACACCTTAGGCCACTGCACATGATGATTGCCCTTATATCCAATATATGCAACACCCCCAGCAGTGCCTGTGGCCGAGGCTACCAAACCCAATATCAGCTGCATCATAATTAATCATTGCACATAGTTTGTCAATCTTGTTTACCATAACAAGAATAAAATGAACAAATGTTAATGTTTGGTTATAGGATATATAATAGTTAGACGTGCTATAGCATATGTGTTACTTTGTTCTGATGTATTAAATATGGGTTTTGGTGTCTGATTGTTTTTGTTGTTGGTGCAAATTGGAAAACAGAGTAGAGCTTACCACATCCCAAAATGCAAAATGGAGCAAGAACTTTGCTGAGAATATTGGCTTCCAGATGACCGAAATGGATGCTAGTGTAGTAAGAATAGCGTAGAGGCCTGCAACTGATAGTGCGGCCACAAAGTATCTGAAACGTGAAACAGTGTTAAAACCACATGTAATCTATTTCTGAATAACTTACATATTAGAATAATGGTATGTATATATCAATGAAAAAAGTTCCTTGACGTGGCCAATTGATATGAGTGAAAGATTTTATACAAGATTTCCTGCTTATGATTGAGATATTACTATTACAACCCCCAATTTCTTATGAGGAATTGTGGGTCCATCCTATCCCTAAGGTTATTAGAAAATTGTGTTGTGGGTGAGTGGGTGACATGCATGGGGTTCCAACCTAGATGCCAATTGATTAATTTTTATATTTATGTATTACTGTCTTTGACTGTAGATACCTGGCTATAGGTCTAAGAGATATATATTTTTTTTTTTTAGACTAGGTACTAGATTAGGAAGTTAGTGTGATATCATACACACTTTAAAAAAGATACGGGTTTTGCTGCATCATAAAATATAGGATGTTGGTGTTATTAACACGAATTTGGATTTAAACCATGCATTTCGTAAATGGTCAATCTGATCAATGATCCAAATGATTTGGCAACATAAACACACATACTATATATATATATATTTTTTTTTTGTCTAAGAAAAAAACATTTTTTATGACATTTGGGACATAAAAGTCACCCTCTAGGTTGAAAAAATTGTTTTTCTTGAACTAGGAAAAGAGAATTCCACTACTTCCATAAGAAAAGATGGATTGATTCCATGTTAAAGGAAAGATGACTATTTAATTTTGATTAGACATACTGATTACAACTCATCAAATGAGCTTCACTTTCCCTGCAGCAGGTGGCTGGTGGTCCAGAATTATTAAATTACCTACTTCATGGTAAGAAAGGGTCATAATCATGTTCTTATTCAAGAAATTAAATCTGGAATTTTAAGAGACAAAAATTATGAAAATTTCAAATAATTTTGATTTCGTTGAAAATTTAAACTAAAATAATTAAAATTGTTAAAAACCTTTTGACAATTTTAATTTTGTAATATTTAAAAACCTTAACAAAAAAAAGTTTGAAAATTTAATTCCATGTTCCTACGTAGGGGAGAAAACATGAATTCAATTACTCATTTAATCATTCATTCTGACTGTGCTGTAATAGCTGCCATAGCCTAACTAGCTAGAGCTAATATATCCCTCATTAATTGGCTAATAATTAAAATGATTGATACAAGTATATATGTAGATGTAGATGATCGATTTGAAATCCCGATTTCACAGTATAAACAAGTTGTTAGAAATTGTAGTTGGACCCATATATGATGTCTCATATTTTTGGTGTGATTTTTTGTTTTGTTTTTATTTTTTTGTTTGCTTTTGAAAATAAAAACAATATGAAAGTAATTAAATTCTTGTTCATCAAGAAACTTCATGTAATGTAGAGTTCAATAGTCTTAGTAATTTGGTGATAATACATATGCATGTGCATGTTTAATTGTGTAATTACCATCTAACAATTAGCTAGGAAATTTAATTGAAATGATTTTAGGTGCATATATATATATATATATATGTATGTAACTTACATGAAGGCTGGAGAGTGATTGAACTTGGCCTCAATTGGGAAAGGACCTCGGAGTACCGTTTGGTTGCTAGTGACGAAGACCAACACACTTGTAAGTGATGCTGCAAACACTAAGAACCTAAGAGCCACATCAATCACAAACAAGTCAGCTTTCCAGGCGCGAGGCGTGGCCTCGTACCCTGCCGTTGGTGGCGGTACTTCCTTGCCGGTTTCCGAGGCAGCGGGCTTATCCGGGGATCCCATGGAAGCTGCTTAAGTGGTAGAGCTAGCAGTACTCTTGCTTA
Source organism: Purshia tridentata (assembly GCA_003254885.1). NCBI lineage: Eukaryota > Viridiplantae > Streptophyta > Magnoliopsida > Rosales > Rosaceae > Purshia > Purshia tridentata. Next base: position 24,971 of record QANT01008258.1, on the reverse strand, counting down.
TAAGGCTCTTTTAAGTGTAGTTGTAGTAGCACAGGCTGGTGGTTATGGCCCTTATGGGATACACATATATAGTGATAATATTTTGCAGACATATATATTTATGTTTCGGGCACACTTTATGGACTAAATACAATATAGTTGCTGTTTCCTGCACGCTAACTTATATATTTGAAAAGTGTTTAGTTGCTTGGTATGAGCCATTTGATCGTTATCTTATACACCATAGACTTTCTCTTTCTAATTTCTAAATACAAATGATTAATAATTAGAATGCCAGAGAAAATAGATACGATTTCTTGTACCCTACACCATTTCTAAACAATTAAGCCAAAGTATATTAGTGGCCTAAGCCAAAGAATATCGATACATTTAGTCAACCTCAGGGGAAAAATAAGAACAATATTTGGGTTACCCTTTGAGAGTACTTCAAGTTCACTCCATTTCTCTAAATTGCAATTTCAACAATGCCGATGCATGATCAAAATCGTTCACATTTTAAATTACCTACTATAGATAAACTATGCAAAAATCAACTCAATCGAAAATCATTTAGTTATATAATTGTTATCAATTAGATAGAAAAAATAAATAGTTTCCGATTAAAGAGTGATTTTTTGACCAAAGAATTGATTTTTTCTATTTAATTGAGAACAATTATATAATCAAACGATTTCCGATTGAGTTGATTTTTTGCATAGATGATCTATAATAGGTAATCTAAAATGTGAACGGTTCCGATTATGCGCCAACATTGCCGAAGTTATAATTTTAGGAGGTGGGATGACCCAAATATTGTTCGAAAAATAATGCATTACTTATTTGCATGTAATTAATAGGGTCATGATTTGTTTTTTTTTTTTTAAATTAATTTGAGAAAGTTGAGATTTCTCTAACATTATAGAGAGAAATATCACTAACTCACTCGATTTTTTGGATTTTGAATTTCAAATTTACTACTTGGTTTTTGATGAATTAATGCAATATTACGTGTTAGTTGGCAGGAACATAGATGTATATCTAACAACTAACCATTAATGGCCTTGTTGTTGCTGGTCCTGCATGCATATATATCCTCTTAATTACACAGTTTGCGGCCATAAAAACAAAAGGCAGGTTAAATATTAATTCTGATTTAAATCTGTTTTATGAATTGAAAAAGTTTGGTTGAAATTATAACCAAATATACTTGGTTCATTAATCTACTTCATTGCCAACCCCAAATATAGCTGTCATGCATATATATAATATAACCAGTTGGAAAATGGCAATTACACATTAAGGCCCATATATGATTGAGATAGGTTTGTAGATAAAAGTCACATCCATCATATAATTTGATCCAGCCTTTAGATTCTAGAACCCTTATCAGAAATATATCATCTAATTTGTATTATTGGACTATATATACAAGAAAGCTAATCCTACTTTGTTTTGATTTCCCCTTTCTGATCAACCAAGCAGAACATCTATGATATACAATGGGCTTATGTAAAACAAAAGGCGCCCAAGAATCACGATAAGTGTCTTTTTCTTTTTTCTTTTAATTCACTTCTTTAATCAATTAATTAACCTCAAATGATTGGATCAATATCATATATAATAAATGTGTCGTATCTGCTAAGAAGGTGGCCAACTTTCTTCACTTCATCTACCATTCCATTCAAGTACTTCAAACTAATCAACCTTACATGACCCAATTAAAAATAAAAAAAAATAAAAAAAACTATAATGAACCTTCAAGAAAGTGATGGCTTATTTTGTTTAATTGGTGCAATCTTTCCATTGTCAACAGAATCTAATTCAAGAGAATCACTAAAGTAATACGATGATTAATTAAATATATTAATGTTATGCGTACACGTCATTGCATATGTGAAGTGTATATCGAGATAGAGCTTATTCTTTTAATATTGATTGCTTACTTGTATATATGTATGTCTAGTCCACATACCAATATTAGTTGAACGAAATGGATGTTAGGACTGATAGCTTAATAACTCCACCATTGTAAAATGGTTTTGGGCTCCACCAATCATAACAATGGATCGATCAACCATTGTAGTTTAATTATGATTTATGTAATTTCGGACGAAATAGATATGATGCTATCTTATATGTTTATATTTGAGTCTCTATTTCGGACTTTATCTATATTGAGCATAAAAGTACAACTGATTATTGTGTTATGACAATATTTTATTTATTTATAGCAAATTATGCTCTTGCCCAGACTTTAAATTTTCATTCATATATATATATCCTCTAAAATTCATTTTAACGACTCATCACAAAATTAAACTCTTGACAAAGATCTTTTTATTCATGTTACAATATGAGATAATCAACAAAATGTGCAATTGCATATATATAGAAGGTGAAATTCTCAACTCTCAGTACAATTAATATTCATGATAAGTCTTGAGGAACACTCAATCACGATACATGCATATATGTCACATTTGATGCATTAGAATTGTATTGAATATATCAAATACATGGCTAGATTCATGTATATTCAAAGAAGATGAAAATAAGATAGATTAGGTATAAGGAAAAACTTATCCCTATGTACTTGTCCTAGAGAGTACAAAAGTACACTCTTGACTAGCACATATATATACCCTTTCATGTTACAGTAGGAGATCCATATATATATATATACAGAGAGAGAGAGAGAGAGAGAGTTTCCATTAATTAGGTTAATGCAGGCGATGGATGATGTGTGGTGGGGTACTGGTGATCGATCTGTTTGGAGATCCGACTGTAAAGAGTGAAGAGGGAGGTCCAGAGAAGGAAGATGAGCAAAATGCAGGCGAATAAGGAGAACCCAAAGGAGATTCCAAGATGTACACAGAAGGTGTTGTAAAGAGAGCAAAACTCTGACCACCCAAAATTATTGTTTCCCTTCAGTAAGATATATGCCACACTCCCAGCACTCCCTGTGCCTGAAGCTATCAACCCCAATATCAACTGCACATCCGTGAAACTAAAAGTTACAAAATTTAATTGCTTAATTTACCTTAACTTTTAAATAGCCCAATGTGGTCACTTCATCATTTTCTTAAGATTCTATCTATATTTTTGTCTAAACACATTAGTCTCATGATTGTAACTATTCATTTGCTAGATTACTTAAAGATCAATTTTCTAAAAAAAAAACTGAATTGAAAAATATTTGGTCATCTAATTGTTATTAGATAAATTGACCATGTAACAGTTAGATTCACGCTTATTTGGTAATAAATAAATAATCAACACAAAAATTTTCGATTTAGTTGATATTTTTGTATAAATGATCTTTAAAAAGTTATATCAATCACTACCAAAAAAAAAAAATTTATTTAGCCGACAAAAGTTTAGATGATGCATAAAGTTTCATTGCTTAAAAATACTTTAGGCAATGAAATTTAAATGTTGTGGCTGAATATATAAAAAATGAACTCTTTTGATGATAAAACTACATTACTAATGAACTGGACAAAAGAAAAGATAAATTTCTTGCAAAATGGAGCTAGCAAGAAGTAATTAATCTGTTGAGAGAGAGAGAGAGAGAGAGAATGAGTACGAAGTTACTAACCACATCAAAAAACGCAAAAAAGACCAACATTCCTGAGGAAGTTGGGGCTACGCAGATGAACAAACAAGATGATAACTTAGTAATGGTACCATAAACACCTGCAATGGATATTGCCGCCACGAAGTATCTGCACGTACGAACAGTTTTATTAATTAAATACAAATGATTTTTGAGCAGGAAAAATAAAAAAGTAGAGCTGTCTACCAACCAAATCAAATTAACAATCTTAATTGAAACATACGTTATTGCATAACACATCATAATTATAAGATAGGTTTATTATCATTGAAAATCTACCAACCAACTTTTGAGCTCATATGATCAATGAGATCATAGAAAAGAAAACAAATAAAGGGAGCATATATAGTAAGTGCGTGCACGTTGATTTAATTAGCACTCACATGAAGGAGGGTGACTGAGAAAATTTGAAAGAATAGGACTGGTATTGATCATACGAACTGTTTGGATCATAGAAATCTTTCGTTTGACGGCTAGTTAACATAGAAACTACACTAATCGCTGATGCCGCGATTAATAAGCTCCTAAGAACCAAACTGAAGCAAAAGTAAATCACAGGCGTCTTCCTTGATGTCATGATCAAATATGAATTAATATATGATCAGTGATATTTATGTGTGTGCCTCTGGAATATGTTTATATATATGAGCCAAGCAATACGTGCTTGTACATGTTTATATAGAGAGAGAGAGAGAGAGAGAGAGAGAGGTTGAAATTAATTAGGAATGTTTAGTTGACATTCTCTGCAGGCCAAAAGGAATTTAATTATCTGAATTGTTTTTTGTTAGAAGCATGTTATGAACCTTCTTATAATTAATTCTTATCATCTTTTGGACTATGGACTGAGCCAATTAATTCAAATTAAAAATACACGACATGATCAATTGATTTTTGTTTTTTTTGGTTAATTAAAATATTGTTAATGGGATGCTTATTAATGTAATTAAGGATATATAGGACTTGAATTCGCTTAAATTCTTTCATTAGGGTTGGAAGATTCTTCCATGATTGCAATTAGTTATGTAATTAAGAGAATGATAGTTGCAATTAACTTGTTAATTATGTATTATATGGAGAAAAGAGGAGTAAAACTTCTTTTTTTATTAACAAATGTCTGATGACCACCTCTGACAAGTTTGTGAGGACGTTGGACCAAACCAAATGACAATGTCGTCGTTAATCATTGTTGTACGAACCAGTGCTAGCTTGAGCATTTGGATCGATACTCTTAATTTCAGTATGTATCTGGATTCTAAACGTCTCGGGTTTAGAAGTGCTCTAGTGATATATATAAATTCACATAATTGTTGTTTGAGATCAAAAGCACACAATCTCTTGCGTATAAACTGATTAAGTATTAATTGTTTCAGGTAGTGACTAATGACTACGCAGTTGACATGAATTAATTTATATTTGGACAAATTATATATTAATGCATCATATATTCATATGTACATTAGTGTGCACTCAAAAAGCAAGCTAGCTAGTCCCCATGACGCAGCACTTCATATTAAAAGGTTTTATGCAAGCTAGTGGCCCAAAAAAACCAAGCTTGTCTGCACAAGCAACATATATAAGCCCAATCCAATAATAACCCAATCGATAAATGTTTCATTTCCGTATCTCAGTCAACTTTAAATCTCATTTATTTATTTATATTATAAATAAGATATATTGTCATGTTAATGTGATTAGGGGTGGGGCGGTTTAACTGGAAGACTGGAAACCGAACCGAGACCAGCCAAACCAACACCAAAAGAGACCGGACCGAAAGGTGACCGAGACCGAACTTTCAGTATGCATATCGGACGAACTCATTTCGGTCCGAAATCGGTTTCAAAAACCCATACCGTCGCTAGACTGGACCAGACCGGACCGGCCATATACAATATATTATATATACCCTATAATTTATATTTATATAACACTTTTTAAAGTTTTTTTAGTTTTTTAATACATATCTAATATTCAATAACCTAAAATATGGTAAATACTTTTCTATATAATTACATTAATTGATGATTTGATATAATTCATATCTATAATTTACATAAACCCTTTAATCCTTTATAATTATATATATTATACCCTAATGGCCCAAAGTTTAAAGACTCTAAGGCCCTGTTTGGGATTGTAGTGAGAAACCCAAAAACTGTTGTGAGTGACAATTCTAGATTACTTACAACAGTTTTGGTGTTTGGTAAAAATTTAAAAACTGTAGTGAGTGACTATTTGAGGTCACTCACTACGAATATTCACTACAGTTTGAAACCTGCTTTTCAAAACTGTAGTGAGTGACAATTGTGGCAAAAATTGTTTTACCCAATTTATCCTCATTTTTTTAATAAAATGATAATCATTATCCTCCTTTTTAAATTATGGTATATGTATGATGTATGTGATGGTGGATGTACTTTTAACACGGCTATTTTACATTGATATTACTAATTATGATATTTTATTTTATCATTAAAATTAAAATATTCCTACAAAAAAAATATGCATACTTATTTAATAATTTTGTTTTGTGGTCTATAATTTTAATGCTAATATAAATTTGTAGACAAAAAATTATAAACTAATAGAATGCCTTTTTCTCAAATAAATAATTCAAAAAAACTTTCGGCATCATGGTCATTTTAGTAATTATGAACAGTTACAGCAGTTTTATATTACAATTTACCAAATACCTTCATACTGTTTTTGTACTCACAGCACTTTTGAAAACATAGTTTACCAAACACTTAGTTGACATTACTTCATAGCTGTTTTACTTCACTACTGTATTACTTCACTATAGTTTTTTCTCACTGCAATACCAAACTAAGCTTAAAGTGTAAACAATAAACCTTATAACTATTAACTTATTAAGTATAAGTTATTACTATTTAACTAATCATAGTCTAATAGGCTATAAAGTTATAAACAATTAAACATTTCTATATTAAAAATGTAAAACTAATTACCCTAATTATTATAGTATTCTAAATTTATACTATATTCTAAAGTTCTAAACCTATATCTTCCCATGTACCCATACCCTAACCTAAAGGCCCTAAAACCTATTGTATTAATGTATTTGTGCATTAAGAAATGTTTAAGATATGATATATATTTATAATGTATACTATATAAGTATATACTATACACTATAACGGTATAACTATAACCTATCATATTATAAAATAATAATATATATATGTAATAAAAAGTCCAAACCCCAAACATATACTATTTTAATATTTGAGTATGGCATTGGCATAAAAGAGGCCCAAAAAAAAAGAAAAAAGATGGCCAATAGGATTTTCGGTCCGAGCCCCATTTGGACCGAAAATTCGGTTTACCGGAATGTCAGTCCTGGTCTCGGTCTCCCATTAAGCCTACCGAAGAGGGGCCGGTCCAATCTCCCTGTTAGTGTATTCCGGTCCGGTCTCCCACCCCTAGTTTGTGATAACTAACAGCTTAAATTATTGTTACCGAAGAGGGGCCGGTCCGGTCTCCCTGTTAGTGTATTCCGGTCCGGTCTCCCACCCCTAGTTTGTGATAACTAACAGTTTAAATTATTGTTTTGATAACTCTAATAACATATACGTCACTGCACAGTTAAGTATGAATGAGTCATGTGTAACAATAAGTAATATTGAAGATAGGAATTATTTTATATAGCAATGAATGCCGCTATCCCTATTTAATTTTCCACTAAAATTCACACACACACACATATATATATATAATACTCTTTTTTTTAATGTTTGTGTAATTACTTTGAATGAAGCTATATAGCTAGAATTTTGACCAAGGCTTTAATGTGGGGATTTGTTCCCTTCAAATCTTATCCTCGATCTTCATATGTTGTTTTTGCTGATATTGAATTCTAGGGGTGGGCACAGTGTGGTTTGGTGTAATGTTATGTAAAACCATGCACTGCGCCATAAATATAAGGACGATTTAGTTCAGTGCATCGTACCATAAAAATGAGAAGAAAACCAAACCAAACCAAACCTTATACAGTTACGGTTTGATTTGAGTGTTATATAGTACTACAAAGTCCAAAATCCAAATCCAAATATTTTTAATAGTGTTTGATAGTTTCCACACTTTCCAAATTCCAATCCAACCTAAGTTAAAAACAAAATAATAAAAATCCTCAAATCACACAAAGTTCACAAATTTAAACAATAAAAACATTCTATAGGAAACTAAACTAAAACTAATTAACCAAAACTTAATCATCCAGCTACCATAAGCCACCAAAAGCCATCAACCAGCCATCATCCCAACTAGTTTAGCCATGTAATATTTTAATATCTTATATAATTAATTTTTTATATACATATTTTTCATATTAATTCTAGAATATATATTACTAAGATTAGTAATTTTGTTTAGGGTATACCCTATAGTTTAAACTTTAAATGACAAACACTTTATATTTATAATTTCCTAAATCATATACATTATAACTTATATGAATATGATACTTTATATTTTATTATTTGAATATATAGAAATATATATATGTTTAAAGGTTATACTTTATAGTTTAATACATTATACAAATATATTTTATATAATATGGGATTTTTTTTTGTTTACTCTATAATAGAAAATTAAAAATTGAAATTTAAAGTTTTAAATTTTTTTTTGTCACTTTTTAATTTAAAATCATATATAAATCATAAATATATTTGTAAAATTATAATTATATATATATATTTACGGTCCGGTTTGGTTGGACTTGGTTTTATTAGGCACAAAACCAACACCTACACCTACAAAGGATGGTTTGGTTCGGTTCTTGTAACGGTGTTTGACCAAAATAGTTAATACAGTTTTTTACGGTTTTTTTATGGCCGGTTTGATTCGGTCCCCCGGTTTTATGGTAAAAATACCCACCCCTATTGAATTCTTATAGGCATATAGTGAAGTGAAGTATATATATGAATGCTAGCCTGGTCTGGCTAGCTGATACAAAGCCTTGTCAGAAGGAATATATAATTAAGGGAACAGTGGATTAAGCAAAAAGAGTAGATCCTTTCCCTAACAATAATACTCACTCTAGAGTCTATAAATTAAAAAGGATGTAATCAATAAATGATATGACACTATCTTATTTGTTCAAAATATAAATGATTTAATATGAATTCTCTGATGTTTGATTTGAAATGATATGACAATAAGATATATATATATATATATATTGTCATGTTATTTGCAAATTTAATTTGGTGTTAATTGGTATTATATATTCTTCTTCGAAATGGATGAACTCAGTCGTTATAACTTTACCATTGCTGATTCAGAACATTAAAGGAGGGAATAAATTAGGAAGGAGAGAAGGAAGAAAAAAACAAAAAAAAAAAACTCGATCGAGGTGGGTATGGGTTTTTGAGAACCCTATGATATATTACATTATTTGGGGTTGTAATATATTAATAATACCTTTCTGATTAATGCATCATAACTTTTTGAGAAGCAGTAGGTTGGCTTATTGAATTTCAATCAACCACCTTCACCAAATTGCAAATGGCCGGTCAGGCTTTAAGAGTCACAGCTACGTACCATTAGTGTGTGGAGCCAGGCATGCATCTGATAAGTTGAGGCTGGATTATAGGCCTAGCCAATACTCTATTTAATGTAAAACTCATTGTTTGCAAAGCAAGCTACTTCATATAATTCAGAAATATATGGACTGAAAAAACAGAACAAGACCAAAGCACTTCGTGATGACAACCCAGTTTCTTGCATCATATAGAGTAGAATCGATCAGTAGATGGTTTCCTTTTTCTTTTACATCACGTGTGTGGTGACATGTTTGAGAGGCTTACTTCATGCCAAAATAGGGGTCATAGTCCTTATCCATCATTTTTTTCGTAAAAAAGTCATTCCCATCTCTCTATTATTGAAGCAAATGTTCAGTATGAACATTATATATGGATATATATGATATACAGGAATTCTTTAACGTAGGATCTTACAAATAAAATTATTTGTAAAATATCTTATGGAGTTTACTTTCATATTTTTTTTAACAATCCAAACTTTCTATTTTTTAGATCTCTATTAATAGATCATCTTTACAAAAAATTAGTCAAATCGAAAATTATTTGCTTATCTAACTTTGATCAAATAAATAAGTGAATTAAAATTTTTGATAAAACCATATACTTGTTGATCAAAGTTACATGGGCACATGATTATGAACATTATATATGGATATATATGATATACAGGAATTCTCTAACGTAGGATCTTACAAATAAAATTATTTGTAAAATACCTTATGGAGTCTACTCTCATATTTTTTTCAACAATTCAAACTTTCTATTTTTTAGATCTCTATTAATAGATTATCTTTATAAAAAATTAGTCAAATCAAAAATTATTTGCTTATCTAACTTTGATCAAACAAATAAGTGAATTAAAATTTTTGATAAAACCATATACTTGTTGATCAAAGTTACATGGGCACATGATTTCTAATTTAGTTAATTTTTTGTAAAAATGATTTATGAATAGAGATCTAAAATATAGACGGTTTAAATTATTAAAAAACTATATAGTAGTAATCTCATGAGAAATTTTATATTTAGTGTTATTTATAAGATCTTACTATAGAGAATCTTGTGTATATAAATATATATTACTAATCTATTTTACGTTATAATTTTGACAATGTGAAATACCTAATTCTCCAATCGTTGCCTTGACCAAAAATTTAAAAAAGGGGCGAAGTGGTGTTGGAAATATGCGTGGTTAATTGGTCATGGTGTGTATGGATTTGATGTCCAACACAAGTTGACAAATGGCATGAGATGACTCATAACAAACAGACGTGCAAGTTCATGAATGCCCATAAAAAGTTGGGCACTAGTCACCACATGCATCAGATCATCGCAGATTCTTCTGACTCTGTCTCATCTGCAATTGCGGTTTATGAGCCTCCAGTGTCCACACATGCCCTCAAATCACAATAAAAGCATTATCATTGACGTACCAGCTCATCCTCCATTCGCTTACCAAATACGCAATCAAAATATGACAAAATCAATCAAAAATCAGGGTTAAATTAATTCACATGCCATGCATTTGTACTTCTCTCATATATGGAAGTCGATAATCTGCGTTCATTGACGTACCAGCTCATCCTCCATTCGCTTACAAAATACGCAATCAAAATATGACAAAATCAATCAAAAATCAGGGTTAAATTAATTCACATGCCATGCATTCGTACTTCTCTCATATATGGAAGTCGATAATCTGCGTGTATCGAATAAATCAAAATGGTTAAAAGATTGAATTTATATATGCAACTTTACTCAATTCTCATCCTTCCATCCGTACCATTTATTCTTAACTTTAAGGCAGGTGCTCATAATAATTCATCATATTAATTTGAAAACCAAAAAAGTAAGGGTGAGTATTTTTACAGTAAAACTATGAAACTAAATTAAACCACTTCTAAAAAAATCGAAAAAAATCGTGTTGACTTTTTTTTTAAATACCGTTACAAGAACGGAACCAAACCGTCCTTAATAAATATAAGTGTCAATTTTACACCGAATAAAACCAAGTCAAACCAAATCGCATAGTAATTATAATTTTATAAATATATATGATTTTAAATTAAAAACTTACCAAAAACATTTTTATGGTTTATTGTTTAATTTCTTTTGGACTTTTTATTGGATTAAAATTTGGAAAGTGAAAACTATTAATTATTAAACACCATTAAACATATTTGGAATTTGGAATTTGGAATTTGGACTTTAGACTTTAGACTTTGTATTAGTGTATTACATGTATTTGTTACTTTTTTAGTTGTTAGTATTTTCTAATTTGGGCTAAAAAATTGCTCAAAAACATATTTGGGCTAAAAAAATGCTCAAAAACATATCGAATTGTGTATAGGCCTATTTGTTCATCCGCAACACCGAACCAAACCGTAATTGTATAAGGTTTGGTTTGGTTTGATTTTCCTTTAATTTTTACTATTTAATGCACCGAATCACACCATTTATATATTTACGACGTGGCACATAATTTTACACACATACTGCACCAAACCACACCGCGCCTACCCGTATTGAAAAGCTCTCCAAGTCCAAGCAAGCTAGCAGAGTAATTTGACAGTCAAATGCCAAAAACTGTCCCTCCCTGCAGATAAATAAATGGCGCCGCATATATCCAATAGCCTTTTGTTTTGACCATCACAAATTCACATACAAATTTCATTTTGGAAAGTTTCATATAGATATTTATAACATGCATGTAGACGTGTAGCTTTCACACACACACACACACATGCACAGTCAAAAAAGAGAGTACAGAGAGGCTCCTATATATCAATGCCTCTCTCCGATGTCATACACACACATATCCACTTCCTTGGCCGTAATTACTTGTGCTTTCTTTTATTTGATGGACCCCCACCTTCACTTCCCACCAGCTAGCAAACCTCTCTTTCACACCTGCCCTCCATCATACACCAAATTAAAACCACTATCCCTCTCTGGCTACTCTGCTATTTAAAGCTTCCCAGTTCTTCTAGCTCTCTATCTTTTAGCTTTTTACTCTCTCCCAGTGAGTTGGGTTTTGAGAATTAGGAAATTAAGATGGAGACTGAGTACACGGGCAACAATGGTGGAATAGAGAAGGAAGTGAAAGTGGCAAACCGAAGAACAGTGGGGACTTGTGAGTCCCTTCTGAGAATTTTGGCCTTGGTGCTAACTCTGGCTGCTGCGGTAGTTGTTGGGGTTGATAAACAGACCAAAGTTGCACCAATTAAGCTGTTGCCAACCTTGCCACCTATAAACATTCCGGTCACAGCCAAGTGGCATTACTTATCTGCTTTTGTGTACGCCTAACCTCTCTGTCTCTCTCGCTCTCTGTTTTCAAAATTAATTGCTCTTGTTTTTGCATACAATGCTGCATATAATGAACCTAGTGGGGGTTACAATATTAGACCCTTTTGAAAACCATTTTCGCCTTCAATTTCATATGAGTAATGCTAGCTATAGCTACATCTATATAATTAATCACTTTAGAAATTGTTTTGCCTTGTCTTCATGCATCACATCTGAAGTGTCAAGCTAGGCACCTCATTAATACTACATACATATGTAAATGAGACTCAGAGACTGGTGCGAGTAAAAGCAGAGTTTGACTCCATTCAAAACAATATGTTTTTTCTTATATCAAAATTAACAGAACACATATATATGACATACATGAAGATTCATATAGGGGAGGATCTTCCCAACTCATCCATTTCACTCAGTCCTATGTTCATCTCAATAAATTAACTTTTCTGGATATGCCCTCAATTAAGTAACCCACAAGAGAACTTTACATGTCCCTCTAAATTTAACCCTCCTTGTTATCATTGTTGTCATCATGTTTAGATAGAGGAGGTTGTAAATTTTGTCTGTATTGTTAGAGAGAACATTATGTAAAGATGGCTTAAATGTCCTTAGCTACTATGTCATCATTGTTCCATCAGCATGGTCCTGGGGACTTTGGCTACATTATACTGTCCTGGAGTGTGCCTAGTTCTAATGAGAACATATAATGAGACAAGTTCAATCTTGTCCTTCCCATTGCAATCCCCTTTCATTTAAAAAAAAAGGTTTTTCTTTTCTTTTCTTTTTTATTAAATTGATCCCATCATACAATTATTCTAGTAACTAATTTTAGCAAGACTACTTATGAGTCATGACTATGTGCCAGGTACCTTGCGGTTGCAAACGCCATAGCATGTACATATGCAGCATTCTCCCTAGTCCTTTCCCTTGCAACCCGGGGTACAAAGAAAAGCTCAGGGCCAATGATCATCATCTTTCTTGATCTGTTGGTGGTGGCGCTGCTCTTCTCCGGCAATGGAGCCGCCTTGGCAATCGGGCTGATGGGGTACCAAGGGAATTCACATGTGCAATGGAACAAGGTCTGCGATGTATTTGGAAAGTTTTGTAACCAAGTGGCAGCCTCAGTGCTCCTGTCCCTGCTTGGATCCCTAGCATTTTTCTTCCTAGTTGTGCTTGCTGTGTCAGGCCTCAACAAGAGGTCTAATAATAAGTAGAAAGAACTAATGGACTGCACCCTCTAATTTGCAATACCCATATAGAGGTAGCCCATTCTTATTTCTCTCAATCGCTAGCTAGCTTGTCCATGTCAAGGACTAGTTTCCTCTTTATTATTCTAATGTCAAGGCCTAGTTTGGTATGTGTATAACAGTATAATAAAGAGGTTTGATAAGTGTTGTCATAATCATCTTCAGATATATAAAAGAGGTTGTAAATGATACTACCTTTAGCTGTATTTTCGGAGAGAACATTAAGACTAAGTTATGAAAATATGACTTAAACGTCCTTTAGTTACTATGTCCTTATTGTTTTATAAGCATGGTCCTGGTGACTTTTGGGTCTATAATGTACTGTACTAGTGTGTTTTCCTTGACAATTTTGGAAAAAGAATAACAGCTGGAGATGACAATTCAATTCTAGGACCCTGGACCTTACCCTAATGGGACAGAAACGAGTACAACCCTACCTGTCCTGTTCGATAGAGAGACTTCAACTACCTTATAGAACACTAAACAATTTTCTTTTACATTTGAAATTTTCTTTTCCTTTTAAATTGGAAAGATTAACTAACTTTACTAAGACTACTTGATCAATATGTGATAGGTACTTTGTGGTTGCAACTTGCAAAGGCCATAGCGTGTTCATATGCAGCATTCTCCCTAGTCCTTTTCCTTGCAAGTTGCAACCCGGGGTACAAAGAACACTTAGAACAGTGCAGGGCCAATGATCATCATCTTCCTTGATCTGGTAATGGTGGCGCTGCTCTTCTCCAGCATTGGAGCCGCCTTGCCAATCGGGCTGTTCAGGTACCAAGGGAATTTACATGTGCAATGGAACAAGGTCTGCAATGTATTTGGAAAATTTTGTAACCAAGTGGCGGCCTCAGTGCTCCTGTCCCTGCTTGGATCCCTAGCATTTCTCTTCCTAGTTGTGCTTGCTGCTTTAGACCTCAACAAGAGGTCTAATAAGTAGAATTAATGGACTGCACCCTCAAATTTGCAATACGGTAGTGGTATCTATGGTATTACTATATAAATTAGTGAACTAATATGAGCAAATTACCAATATAAAGTGAGAAAAAAAAATTGCTCAAGAAAAGCATCAAGGGTGTGATACTAATATTTATGCATTAGAAAGAACTATTGGTTGGTTAGGTTCAATTTGTATTATTTTTTTCCATTTATATAGGTAAAAACTAACAAATAAGTAAAGAGTCTTATTTCGGCATTTGAAATATAGCACGATCAGCTGTATCACAAGAAACAAAACAGGGTGCGTGAATTTATTAGAAACAAAACAATGATACAATTCCTTTCAAAAAGAAACAATAATATAATCAATTGACTCAAATGACTTACATCCAAAACTGTAATAAACTACAGTTTATATAATCAATTGACTCAAATGACTTGCATCCAAAATTGCAATGAAAACAGTTTGTTATAGTCTAGTGCACTAATGAAAAAACTAGGTGTGCTCATCAACCTTGGCCCAATCTCATGGATCTCTCTTTTACAAGATACAAAAAACACATCCTTCAGATTTTCACTCTACCCCTAAGGACCTCAACAAAGAATCCCTTCCTAGCTGGTTAGGTCTTCCATATTTACACTCACCTCTAAGCCCGTCTTTGATAGTTCACTAACCATTGAAGGAATATCAGATTGTAAAGATACAGTTAATGCCTGGACAATACACCAAAGAGGGACAACCGTATAAGCATAAATTCTCAAACAGACTATTGAACAAGCATAGAAATCTAGTTTTCTTTTTCCCCCAAAACTAACTGCATATCAAAAGAGAAATGGTATACCTTCCTGTCCTCCTCTTTTTGGCGCTTAACAACCTCTAAGGCCCACTCACTAACCAACTTTTGGAGTTCAACCACAATGCTGGACTTCTTTGCATCAGGTAAATTCTGGCATACATAAACCTCAATGGCCTCAGAAAGTAAGAACATATGAAACAAGATCATAATATGGGAAGTACAAGTTTTAAGATATCCCCAGAGGCATTACAAAAAGAATACAAAGATTTAAGATTAAAGATGGAACCAATCTGATGCCAAAACCTTGAGCTGCATTCAATACTAGAATTAACACCTCATGGAAAAACAGGGAAAGTATTATTCCCTCTTCATATGTCTTTTTCTTTGTATGTCAAGCATTAGTTTTACTTTTACATTTACTACTGCCTCTGAACAGGGTGGACCGTTATACAATAAAATCAAATATGGTCATTTATCCAGATATAATAAACAAAGGCAATGAAGCATAGTTGCTTCATTTATTCAATAGGGAGATTTTGTGGTGCTTTCTAAACACTTGACAGTTTCTATCGAGACTCAAGACTTTATCTTGCCTATCAAAACCTTGTATAATTTTTCTTTCCTACCATAATATAAAGTAGGAAAACAATACGGAACCTGATTTAGAGCTTTGATGACAGAAGCAGCTTCCTCAGGCTTATGTTCTAGTAGAAAACCCTGCAAAAGAATTAAATATAAAATTACAAAAAAATGGGGTGAATTGATTGAAACTAATAGCTCATGCCAAACAAAGCTCAAACTTCAACGTTCTAGTTTTGCAGAGACCATTTAACCAGATCTACAAGATCTGTCATTGAACTGTCTATAACAGAAATACCTTGCTTACATATCATTGGGAAGTGCATTAACATAAATACGGCGGTAAGAAGAGGTAATACAAAAGTGTGTAAACTATAAAAGCGAGTGAAACAGGACTGTCCCACACTATTTTGAGTGGTTCTCTAGCATATTGGGTAAAATAGTTATACATCGCCAGCCCATAGCTTAACTGGACCCATCTATACGTCAGTCTGATTTAAACAAATAGGCATGGAAATTGGAGAGGAAAATGTAAGATTCACTACCTTAGCACATGAAAATCCACTCACAACAGTTTGCTGCTTCATCGTCTCAGATCTCAACTTTTCAATTTTCCATAATGATTCAACATCTCCTACAAAATAGAAACTTGAAATGCTTTAAACAATATATGGAAACCATCATAAGTGAAAATATTCATTTGAAGAAAAGGAAATCATAACCTACAAAACACTGGCATGACTGGGGATGACTATAGAAAATGAACATTATCCAGTGTAACATAAACCTAGAGAACTGTGAATTTGTATAGACCTGTTTTAGCAGCAAATTCCATCCACACATCAAATGCAGTTTGCCGTAGCTTTACTCCATCCTTGACAAACCTTTTTGAGTACTTAGATATCAACTGCCAATTATCAGTTTTGTAACAAATGCTGCAAATGGTCAATAAAAATACAGATTTAAGATAATATTAAGAATAATAATAAAAAAATAAAAAGCTTACAAAATTAGCTAATTTTTATCTTGTTTATTTGCAACCAAATCAGTGCAGAGACCACTTGTGAAGTCTGTGCAGAATTTTGAATTTTCTCACAAAGTATTGTTTGAAATAAAAAGCAAAAGCATTGTTGAGGCAGTCTTAGTTTATAATTTAGATACCTGAAAACAATATCTGCTGTACCAGGTTGCAAGGGTACACCATTCCTCTTCAAAAGACTCATTATTTCTACCATAAGTTTAGCATCATTGTGTTCTTTAGCATATGACTGCAGAAAAATTACAGCAAGACTTTACTAGATACAAATATTTAGTACAAGAGAATCCCAAAAAATTATAATTCAATGTCATTAGTACCAGTAAATGGTGAACAGATCCGATATTAGGAGCCAATCCATATAAATTATGTTTCCATAAGGCCTTCTTTCCTGCAATGTCAGATCAATTTGATAATATGACATCCTACTCACTACTCAGCATTTCAAATTATATTTAAAAGCCAGAAAGTGCAGAACTCCAAACACCTAGCAATTTACATGCATGAGTTTCTCTAAGTCTAGATTTAACAATTCACTCTCAGAAAGAAACCAAACTTCGGGCCTAAAAAGCAGATTCAAATGGCATACCAAAATTGAGGGCCCCCACACGAACACATGCCTTGGTAACCTCTCGGCAGAGGTTGCAATTAAAATTGGAATGGATGCGCAAATTTGACAGTCTCTGCAATCAAAACCAAAGCATGCAACTGTCAACAGAACAACTTAAACTTCACTTCAAAGATGCAAGTTGAAAAAGTTGACCCAATCATAAAGTTCAGAGATTTGGAACTAACAAATCTTCGAAGGTTCTGCAAGATGTCAAATAGAAGTTTAATATCATCGTGGTTTTTGCAATTTTCAATCAATGACCATAACCAAGCATTAGGGGGCATTGATCGTTTAACATTCACAGATTGCAGCATTTTATCATACAGCTCCTTCACAGCCTCTGCGCTCAACAAAGCAAAAAAAATATTTTTGAATGAACTTAAACAACAATCTTAAGAAATTTACACCAATGCAAAGCTACAACCTGTGGAACCACCTTCGATGGTACTCGCTTCAGAGGAAAAGGGTGCCCTCAATGTCATCATTGTGTACATTGTGTGCTGCTCCATAGGCAAAAGATAACCTCGAGTGAAGCCTATATAATTCAGCATCCTAATGTTACGAAATCATTGGTTCAATCATATAGACTCGTTTGTATGTTAATGAGAAAATACTCAGAGAATTTATCCAACTAATGTTAACACCGATTCAGTATAGGTAAGAGCTTCTCAATTTTCAGAAACCTTAGAACATGAAAACAAAACACTCAAATTTCGTCACTAAAAACATGAGACTCAATAATTCTTATATTTTTCCCTTTCATTTCCTCAGGTTTCTCAGCAACCAAACGCAATATAAACTACAAAATCTGCATTACAAGACAACCAAAATAAAGGGAAAAAAGGCCTAAAAACTAATATTTTACTCCTTTGAGCTCAGCATTACTTTTCAGATATTTCTCGGAAACCAAACAGAAGGTAATCTACAAAAAACTTTTAATCAAAGAAAAAAAAAAGTGAAAAGAAAGGCTGACAGTGAGAATTAGAATACGAGCGGATACTGAAACTACCCGAGGACAAGGAGGTTTGGGAAGAGAAGCTGCTGAGGTTCCGCCATTGGAGAGAAGTGTATGGAGCTTCGACGTCTCGAGCATCTGGAACGAGAAACCGATCGGAATTGACAAAAATGGGAGATTTGAAAACTCTAGAGAGCCTACGAGTGTTGGAGACCACTTGCATGGCTTCGAAGGACCGAGTCAAGGCTGAGTTTGGGCTCTGAGTGAACTCGGCGAGTTTTGGAGACAGACAGCTAAAGCCCGGGTAGTGAACGATCAGGGTTTAGAGGGAAAGACGGGAAGAGAGAGGAACATGTATTTCTGCAACGGCGGTCCATGGTTGTGTCTGTGGAGCTTCACTTCTAACAGTGCTGCTACTTGCTAAGTACACCCGTAAATTTGATCGCTAAACCCAAAAATATTTGATGAAACTTCAAAGTGGTAAAAAAGAGAGAGGCTAAAAGAAAAGTGATAAAAAAGGAGAGTATTTTTTCTTTTCTGTTTTGGCCAAGGAGTAAATTAAACTTTTAGATTAGCCAAACAGAGAGGGTATGTAGGATAAGAATTAGGCTTAAGATTAAGCTAGATACAGAATTCTATTCTTTTAAATATTTTAAATAATAAAGTAAATCTTAAAAATAATTTACAAATGTATTCATTGAGGTGTTCTTTTGTATGTAAATGTTTACTAACCCCCTAATTAGAAATGGATTATCTCTTCACCTCCATCCAAAATCAAACTCTCCCAAAACTCCCAATTTTACACTTAATATTTATCAAAACCCCCTAGTCAACCTAACCCAACTGTATTTGACTCCTTTTTTTGTAATATTCCGAGTATACCCATTCCTATATCTAATACTAGTTTGATAAGCTTTTTCATCTCTCTCTCACTCACACACTCTCTCACGCATGTTGGCAAAGCCAAGAAACTCATCAATGGAGGAGAAGCCAAAGTCGAGCTTTGGTTTTCAAATAGCTTGAAGTAGATTGAGAGAGCCTGTCGCAGTGGCTCTCCCACAGGTCCTAGCCAGAGTCGGTGTTGCAGATCGGAGATGATTGCATCGGTGTTGGTTCTGCTCTCGGACGTTAAGACGAAGATCAAAGACGACGGAGACGACGACGACAAAAACGGGCGGAGCTCTGACTCAGTGCAACAAGGACAGCTCTCNCTCCTCCAAATCTGACTCAGTGCAATAAGGATTCGCAACAAGTATTTGATCCGATCCGATTTAGCTACTCCCAATCCGACGAATCCTCCACGACGGCGACGACGACCATTGCAGCTACCGCATCGGATCTGGATGCATAGCGTTTCTTGCTCTGTGTTGTTTGTTTTTTTATTTTAATTACAGTTTGTTTTCTTTTAATATATGAACTATAATTTGGTAAAATGTTGGCAATCATGCTTAAATTGTATGCACAGTGCTGTGGCTTTCTTCTGTTGTTTAATGGTTTGCTGTGTTAGTGAAACTGAATGTGTGTATATTTGTTTTTTGATTTCAGTTTCAATGCATTTAGTGAAACTGAATTTAATTTCACTGAAACTGTGAAACTGAATTGAATTTTTAGTGTAACTGTTTTTAGTGAAATTATTTTTTGTGAAATTGAATTCAGTTTTTAGTAAACTTTATTGTTTTGTATTAAATTAGGTTTATGATTCGCACTCTCTATCTCTCTCTCTCAGCTTGTTTCTCCCTTCTTGCACGTTGTCGCCAACGCGTGCTCCATTGTCTATTTCAGTGCAACTGTTTTTTAAAATTCAGTTTCAGTATAACTGTATTTTAGAAATGCAAATACAGTTACACTGTATTTCAAAAATACAGTTACACAGTTACATTGTACCCGCGTCAGTCCGCGTCAGCGCCTGCGTCAGTCCGCGTTAGCTTGTGT
Source organism: Purshia tridentata (assembly GCA_003254885.1). NCBI lineage: Eukaryota > Viridiplantae > Streptophyta > Magnoliopsida > Rosales > Rosaceae > Purshia > Purshia tridentata. The sequence goes on along the minus strand of QANT01008258.1, from coordinate 4,411 downwards.
CAGAGGGGTAAACAAGGTATTATAAGTTTTAAGGGGTTTTGGAAGAGTTTCTAAATGGATGGGGGCTTAGAAAAGTTTTTTAGTGTTTAGGGGGTTTATAAAAAGTTACTATTCTTTTTTTGAGTAAAGTATTGCATTTAAGGATGAATAATCGAGGTTTAATATTTTTCAACCTAGTCACTTTTTTATATATTACAATGCAACTACTTGAAGTTTAAAAATGATTACATATAAATCTTTTTATGAAGTTAGTTATGAGTCTTATGATTGAGATGAGATGAGGTCTCTTGCCCGATTCACTCCACATTATATTTAGATAATCAAAACAGTCCCTTTTTTTTTCTTTTTCTATTGAATGATTGTTTTTTCAAAAAATTAGATTAATTGAAAATTATTTGACCAATTAAATAGTTAGTATTTCAAGTGTTTATTAAAAATATTATATTTGTTTATTTATTTGATCAAAGTTTGATAGTTTAATAATTTTTGTATTGTCTAATTTTAAATACTATATAAAGTGTACTTCATAAAGAAACCCTTGAATAAAATTATTTAATAATCTCTCAACAGAAAGGGCCTATATACCTTATCATCTGCCGCATCTTTCATTAGCCCATGAACCATTCCCTTGAATTAGAGTATATATAATGTTTACATCAACCCAAGACTCATCATCTGGGTTTTAACCACATAAATTGAGGAAGAATGGCCTGGAAAAAGTTGGATGCACACATACAACATTACAATCATTTGAATCATAATGCAATGGTACAGAATCAATGGAGGATAAAAATCGAATGTGATTGAACATGCGAACCAAATTCCCCTTTCCATTTGTTCATTGAGGGTACAAGCTTTGACTGTGCCTACCAGACTGGCTATATATATATATTCCTGGGAGCCATAGTCGATCTGGTCACTGAGGAAGAACCGGAGGCGCAATCGTGCGGGTGTTATATGATTTGCAGTGGTTGCATTTCTGCCCAATAATGTGGAAGTAAACTTCGGTAGTGTCGTTGCAGTCATTACACAGGATCCATACCTGCACATCACCATTGCTTCTTAGACTTGTGCTGGTATATAATGCAGAACAAGTCATGATTTGTTGTGGGGATGAATTTTGTGCATGGATCAGAATATACATATAAATGAAACAAATATTGGGGAGAGCTTGTTCCTGGTATTAGAGTTAAGAGTGGCCTCCTTTTTTATAGGCAGACCTGAACAAGTGTGAAAAGTAAGTACCTTCTTGTTCCGGTAATCCTCGGGCATAACAGTTGCTTCTATCTGGCAGTATATAAATGCCAACAAATTAGTGTGAAATCAACCAACACAAGAAATCTTGGTAGAAATTTATAAATTAACTGCAACTTTCCATACTATGCACTAAAATTTGAGAAGCCTACCTCCTCATCTATTCTCTTCCAGGTTCTGGACATGTCAATCACTGACTTAGAGCATATCGGACAACAATATCTGAGTAATTTAACCAATTTAAGTAAGGAAGCACATAATCAACTTTTGACTTGTAAGCTAAAGAAACTGAAGCGAAGCAACTTACTTCTCACGCTTCATCATTTCATTGTAACATTCACAATGCATTGTATGGCCACATCTCATTACAGTAGTGTCTTTCAACGAGTCAAAAAGAAACTACAGATCACAATAGGATATTTTACTGTTAGGGACATGGCAAAAGTTTCCTGCTTGTAAAACAAGGAAATTTCAACACAAACCTCATAACAAATGGGGCAGTGGTGCCGCATGGAGTTCTCCACACACAAGTGATTATCGAGCAGGCCAATTGAATAGCAGGACCCTGAAAATTTAAAGGGAATCTTTATATGTGATTTCTTACAGAATACTTCTTCAGAATTTAAAAACTTGACAAACTAAAACAGATGCAACCCCATAATTAATAGTTCAAAGAAGATAATGAGGTTCACAGATTGCACAATCTAAGCAACAGCTATGAACTATTTAAAAACAAAAGAGGGATTTCTTAGTCCCTCAATCATTGACTTAAAATCTTGCTCTAGCACTCATCTATGCATACCATACTACAAATTAGAGCACAATTTCAAGCAAATGCAGTCCAGGTACCGGGTGTTGGGCATGCACTGTTACCACTTCCATTTTATTCCGCGATTTAATTCCAAAAAATGAGAATTCACCATGAAATCGAAAAAATATTTAATCAATGATTGGTAGCACAAAATCAAACTGGTTTTCCAAAACCTTAAAGCCATTAGATCCTCTAAAATTTTCCCCAAAAGATAGATCTGATTAAATAAAAAAGTGAAACAAAATAGGCACTAGATTTCATTCATTCAGAAGTTGAATAAAGAGGCAAGTTTTGCAATTTCAGAAACATAATGCCGTAATGGTTGTAAGTACATACCACACTTCTTGCAGTGATAAAAATTTTCACGACCGCCAATTCTGTATTCCATAGTATAAGTTAGATATAAAGAACTCCTTATCTCACGAATTTGGATGAAAAAAAATCAGCCATAAAGAAACAGGAAATAAATACCAAAATTGAACTAACCTGCAGATCCCACAATCATTACAATGAAATTGCATTTTCTCAGTCTGCAGGACATATATACAAAAGCTTACTCTAGAACATGAAGAAACCACTAATAAAAATACACAGATCATAGACCCAGATGTCAAATCTGAACCTAGTTCATCTCTAAACAAAAGATTGATAAATAAATAACATCAAAAGAAGCCAACTTTCACTACTTTTTGGGTATGGTAATTCAAATTTATACGGTAAGCTTACATCATCGTCATAGAATTTGCAAATTTCACAGAAATATTCCCCCATACTGACGCCGCAGTTTGTACAAACTCGAGCTACCTAAAACCAATATAGATATTGAAGAAAATCAGAACCAAGAAAGCTTTTTTTTTATTTTTACTTTTGGATTAAAGCCAACATAGGAAGAAACACAAACCGGCTGCTCTGTGTCACAAACTGAACAAACAACCTGAAACAGCAACACAAAAAAACACAATGAGAAAAGAAAAACAGAAATTATAAAAACAGAGAGAGTATGACATATATTCACGTACTTGTTTGACATCAAAGCGAACCAGCTCATGCCGATCAAAGGGGTTGCTCAACATGCTCTGGAAAAGAATCCAAACATACCCAGATGAATAATATGTGGATATATATATAGGCCAATGTTATAAATTGAAATCTTAATGTGAAAAATACCGTGGCTTCGTTGTGACAATGACGACATGGATAGATCTCGTTGCAGCACGGAGCTCGAATCTGACATCTCCTCCTGTAATGCTTGCATCTGAACAAAGAAAGAAACGAACAACCCAGAAAATATATGAAACAATCACCCACAAAAATGCAAACCCATTTGATATATGGAACAGCGCAAAGCAAATAATTCAAAGAAATGAGAATGGAAATCAAAAGAAGAAGAAAAGGTTGATGGGTACACGTACCCGTAACCCATTTTTCCAAAATCAAGACGTTCATTGGCTGCTGAGCCTTCCATGAGAGTTGGATCAGAGAAAGGCTAAGAATGCAAGAACTTTCCTGATTTGGGAAGGATGGGTTGGCTTGGCTCTGTTTGTCTGAATCCTCAATTAGAAAGAGCCAGAGCCAGCCATCACGTAAATGGAAAACGGGTCTACCCTTTACACCACTCCCCCCTCCCCCAATAAAATAGTGCTTTTTCCCCTTTATTTTTCTCAATATTTAAAGCAATAAAAATAAAATAAATTACAATTTAGGGTTTGGCTAGTTTCACAATTTGTACCCTATTATTGCAACTTTTTAAATTTAATATTCAATATTTTAATTTCATTAAAATTGATTATTTTCGTAAGTCAAACTATCATGTTAGACATTAACTAATAATATGTCAATTGTGGAATTCACATTTTTGTTGATTTGTAAGAACGACTGACCTTTTTTTATAAGCTATTTTGATTCATCAAACTTTGGCGAAGCTTTAATTTAATAAGAGGTAGGTTGGTCAACCTTACAAGTCAACAAAAGTTTTGGCTAGAGTTTACCGCTCTATATTTCTCTTTTTCCACATTTTGGCTAAGTTTCAATTCGCTAAGTTTTGATGAGAAGTTGGTTGGCCTTACAAGTCAACAAAAATATATGATCCACAGCTACCACGTTATTAATTAATGTTTGATTTGACAGTAAGACATATATTGATAGTCAATTGTAAAAAAATTTAAAACATTGGATACTAAATTAAAAATATTGAAATAATAAGTTGAAGTTGTAATTTGCTAAAAAATTTGGGTTTTTGCAAAATCCATTATTGCATAGTTGCATTAATATACTCATTACTCATTACCCACTTGGAAAGAGAGAGAAAAAGAGGATAAGGTGGGGTGGGCAGTGGCTGGTGACTTT
>QANT01008257.1:0-43472 GCA_003254885.1 Purshia tridentata | reverse complement strand
TAATAGTAGTTTTGTTAGTTGGTTAATGATAGTTAACTAGTTATTTCAGTAAAGTTTGTCATGTGTGGTTATCATTGACCTATTTGTAATTTTTAAAACTATAATATGTGACTGACATCAGTAATATGTAAGCATAATGGTAGTGAATGTAAATATTTCTTTTTTTTTAGTCTAGTTGTTATTACTTATTATTCTACTTATTTCATTTTGGTCACTTGTGACTATTATGGTATTTTGAAAAAAAGTTATTGACTAATATGTAACATTAAAATTATTCATTGATTTTTTTGTAATTGACCCTAATTAGTAACCAAATATTATTTTTACTTTGGAAAGTTTAGATGAATTTCAATTAATTAATATTGTTCAGTGTCTGTCCTTTTCAAGGAAATTCTAATTATAAATTCAAAAATTAAATAATACATCTCTCTTTATTTTCAAAACATTAATGTTCACAAAAAATTTTGAATACCAAATAAAGTGATATGAATTAGTAACGTTTTTATTGCTACAAATAAAGTAAGTTAATATTTTTTTTTTATTACAAAAGAGGGAGGTTCAAATTCGGATATGTAAGAAAAAATTTTTGTCTTCAATAACCTCAATTTACAAAGTAAATTAATAAAATGAGAATATAAAAAAAAAATATATGGACTACGTACTATTTGATATTTGAGATGTTTGGCAATGTGAGATTGGTGGTGGACTGCGACTTGTAATTAAGTTGCCCAAGTTGCTGCCAGCGCATCGTCCAGACCACCGTTGGTGAGAAATCCGATCAGTAGTGGAGGAAGAGAGGAGGGTAGAGGTGGGAGAAGGAAAGGGAAAGGGTTGTTGTAAATTTTATTATTTGAGACATGGTAGGCCTGTAAATGGCCCAGTTATCCCAAAACTAGATTGACTGGTTGGCCCATCAAGCCTGGATCATTTCTACACGCTTAACTTTTTCACCCATGTCATCCCAATCGAAGGATTGGAAGTAATTATAAAGTTACCGAAGGAGCTAGAGTCCGAGATGAGGGTCTAGAAATGAGAATAAGAGATCGATTGTATATGAGGTCCAGTAGTGATCCATGTAGGAGATATCAAGAGACAGACGACATGAAAGCAGAGTACGGTGTTCAAAGCTAGCTTAATTGGTGGCATTGGTGCATATATATATATATGCATGCAATTCCAAAATCTTCAATCATCGACAGGATGGTGGCATGCATGCATGGTGAGTGTCAACTACTTACACGGCCATGCATGAATACAGCAAAAGACTCCATGCGTGATTGATCATGAGAGGAAAATGAGTCATGATGATAGTAATTTGGTTTAAATATTATTCCACATCGATCGAGTAGTACAGAAACTGTGTCTGAATATATATACATACAACCTAGGCTAGCTACCTCAAAGCATGAATGCAGTCGACCTTTAATTTTTCATGACAATCAGCTGCATGCATGACACCACATCCTGTATATCCCATCTCCCAACAAATATATATATATATATATATGCTGTATTGCTGTGCCTCTGTACATATATATATAAGTAGCTGCATGCTCAGTATTTACTAGTCACCACATATATCCACATGCATTTTGATCATGATATATATATATATATATCGACTACATGTGCTACCAATACATTATCATGATGCATGATGATGTCGATCTAGTACCAGACCTGTCTCTGCGCACTAGCAGTACCAGATCGATCGAAGCATTTATGTATGAGAAAGAGGTGGCTCCCATATATGTATATATAGAGCCTATATATAGCAGCTGCATGTAGATGGAAATTAATTATTGTAGTTTACATATATAAGTACATATTAAAAATACTAATTGGTGAATTTCCTTCTTCTATAATACCATATAATTCATTTTTTTATTTTTATAATTTTGAACACAGTTCAATACCAATCACATTATTAATAATTTGGCCCACATTAATTTCCTAAAAAGAAATCAAAAGTTTAATTTAATTGTTTATGTGACTTACTAATTAAGGGCTTCTAATTAATTACCCGGTGATATATAAATATATAGAGACACCTTTCAATGTGGGATCCTACATTCTAAATATGGGATCTTTCATGAGCCTACTACACATTGTATTTCGATAATCACTCCCAAATAATTTTGGAGGTCGAGGTTGATTGAGGCAGACATATATTGAATTGAATTAATTAATAATAATATTCTGAAGCATGTAACGAAATTGGATTGAGTGGATTCTTATGGTCTAAACTTGGGGAGGCAAAAGCCTACATATCCACATGTATGCATGGCGGCCGCTTGTATATTTAAAATATATAAGTATCCTGTAAATTAAACACTTCGCTTAATTTCCTACGCAAAACATGCTTAATACTCCTAAAAAGTTCTTGTCCGATAATCCCAAGAGTTTTCTGAAATTTATTGTTACAGTAAGTAACTAATTGCATAATTTGGCTAATCAGTAGTTCGCTCTTGTAACATTTTCTGGCTCTTAATTAATTAATTAATTAATTTGAAGATCAAAATATAACTCCAAAGGCTTTGCATGATATAACTGCAATGATGAGTGAAGTTTTTTAAGATATAAATTTGCTAGCCCGGCTTCTCTTGTTTCAAATTATAAACAAGGTTGGGTTAAATCATATATATAACTATAATTAGATTTGAAGAGTAATATTCTAATATAATTAAAACAAGTTTAACCTCATATGCATGTGAGAATATAGAGTATCTATTGTTCCACGTTGAAATAATAAAATCTTATCAGTTAATTTGGATTAACTGTTTGAATTTCCTTCCTCCTACAGCATTCATAATATGTACCCTCTCCAAGTGCTTGTTTTGTACATGTGATGATGTGATAAAGAATTTAATGTTGGAAACTAGAGAAAAATGAATGTTGCTCTGTTGCTTGTTGTGTGTGTGTGTGTGTGTTAGAGAGAGAGAGAGAGAGAGTCTGTGCTCTGCACTGTGTTGAATGAATAGGATATGGTGGCAGGAGGTCACATGGATATGCTACAGAGGGAGTAGACAGTTAGATACTTTCTCTTGTCAGATGAAAATTTACAAAGGGAGGGCAGGTCACCTTCAATTTCAAACCATCTCATAAACAATGACCATTTCCTAACCCTTCATTTGTTTTCTTCGCCCAATCTTCTCTCCCATCTCTTTGGCTTCTTTCTACTTGGAATGTGTGCTCAGAATCTACCAAAACTCTTAATTGGTCCAATTTCAGTAGTATTACCTCTTACCTCCCACAGAGATTTTCTTCACACCAGTAGACTACCTTTATTAATCTTCATCATCATGGCTCCTCTGATACTTAGTCAGCTTTTTTTTCCATTACTTTGTTTCTTTTGATTGAAAGCTTTTTTCTCCTTTACTGCAACTTACAATTCAGAGCAGTTCCATATATAGACATAAAAAAATGTATATGATATCTGATATACATATATCTCATGATTCCAATTAAAGCAGTACCCCAAATCACCACAATTAATTAAAAATGAAAATTAATTACAAGGAGAGAGAATTAATCCTTTTAATTTCTTATTATTTCATTCATGTCCCATGCTACATGTATGCCAGAGCTGGAAATCCACTCAGTGGCACATGCATGTATATATATATATATCTTAAATAAATCCTTAATTTACTCTTATGTAATATGAACCAACCTAGAAAATATAGCACAATCCACAAAAGCATATGGGAACTGAAACTAGAAATTAAGTGTATTATTTAGAGCCAAATTACTGATGAAATTGATGAAGCAATTAACGTACTCTGTACATCAATCTGCAGCCAAAACTTGAATTAATTGATAATAATTAAAACTCATAGGAAATTAATTAATATCCTAATCGTTTAATTACTTTGTCTGATATGTTCATCATGGACCCATGGCCGAGGTAGTGCATAATGGGTTTGAGCTGAGGCTGTGTTAAAGCTAATTGGTTCATTGAAAATGGTGCTGCTCAGCAGGCCATGGCCAAAAGGCAGCTTGATGGTCTTCAATGCCATTGAACATGCCGCAGAAGCTTTCATCTTGAACCATTTGATGATCAACTTTGAGGCACTGCAGGTCTGATCTTGATGAGCCCTGGAGAAGTTGGGTTATGCTTGTAGGCCTCTCCAGGGAAGATGGGAAGAGGCTCTTTCCATTGATCTGATGAGAAGATGGTGGTGGGCTGTTGATTGGTGGTGTTCTTGAAATATCTAAGTTGATATCACAACTGTTCTCATCACTTCCATTGCTCCAAGAACCCTGATCAGTTTCTTTCTTGAGATTATTATTAGTATTTCCACCAGCTTCATTTGAATCTTTGCTACTTTTTAGAGCCAATAACTGCAGCAGCATTTGAACCAACAATCAAGATGATGGAGTGTATATATAAAATAATAAAAACTGATCATCATATTCAGGTTCTAGCTTCCAATAAATTATTGGAATTAAAGAAGTTTTGGATCGAGTATATAAATAATTTCAACAAGGTCTACTTTGACAGCAACTAAGATTAATAAAATATTTTTGTTGATTAGATGCACATCTGACAGACTGACAGGTTATTGGTTAAGAAAAATTAGGGAATGTATATAACAATGACTTTTGGTAATCATATATATATATATATATATATATATATATATATATTACATATTTATGTACATTGGATCAAGAGCCCCAGCAACCAGTAGAATTAAGATGTCTATAGTAATCATAATGCACCATAATCCATGTTGATCATAAAGATATTCCTCATATAATATGAACTTATGAAGTTAATTAATGTAAAATATTAATTAGCCTTTCTTTAGCTATAGCTACTTGAAACTTGAAACTTGAAACTGTGTATGCAGATCCCGGGAGAAAGAGGATAGAAGAAGGAAGGAAGAAGACAATTAATCAATGATCTGCAGTGAAATTACTCCATAAAAATATAATTTCTTCTTTTAATTTTGATCCAAAACTGATCAAGGCATGGAATATATATATCTAGTAACATCGAGATGAGATTTGGTAATTAGCCACAGTCTCACAGTCCACAGACATAGCTAGTTAGCCACAGGACATAAAGAAAGTAGTACTCTATAGTGTGTACCTCAGCCTGGAGTTTGTTATTGTGAGCCTGAAGTGCATCATTGTCACCCTTAAGTGCATCAAACTTTCTCTTCAAGACCTCATAGTCTCTTTCCAATTGCTTGGTCTTCCACCTCGCCCTCCTGTTCTGAAACCATATGGCAATTTGCCTTGGCTGCAGACCAAGAGCCTTAGCCAGCTGCATTTTTCTCTCAGGCTCAAGCTTGTTCCCCATCTCAAAGCTCTTCTCAAGGGTCTTCACCTGCTCAAGATTCAGCCTTTTCTTCTTCTCTCCAAGCTGTGACCCATCATCAGACAGATCATCATGATCTCCATGCAGTACTCCTACATCTTGATGATGATGATCATGACATGATTTGTTATCAACCCCTGAAAAGGACAGTGATCTCTTCATCATGAAAGGCACACCACCACCTGCAATTCAGACCCCACACCACACAAACAATTAATTAATTAAAATCTCACATAGTACATATGATCATCAGCAATTCAGAATCAAGTGGAGGCTGAATTGAGAGAGAGAGAGAGAGAGAGACCATGGAAGTGGTGTGGTGGGCATGAGGGGAGACTGTTGAGGGAGGAGGAAGCAGCAAGGTGGAGGTCTGGATCTTCATGTGATTGGAACATGAAACTATGACAAGGTGGGAAGGCCATCATATCATATCATGTCAAAGCATGCTATGCTATATATGCTAGCTCAGCTGCCTTGCTCCTAATTATGCTATGGCTATGAAAATTAATTCATGCAGCATATATGTCCTTCCCCTTCGTTCCCTTTCCTAGCTAATTGGTTTTGTGCTTGCTTTTTGGCACAAATTTTATAAGGGGAGGCTTTGGATTATGCTACTCTGGCTCTCACTCTCATGGTGACACGGCTTTCAGAAAGAGAGAAGGGGATGGGTGATGGGTGCAGAGACTGAAAGACAGCGATTTTTAGGTGAGAGAGGGAGAGAGAGAAATATTAGAAATAGAAAAAAGAAAGAGAGAGAAAGATCCATATCCTACCTAGCTAGCTAGCTAGGTTGGGTCCACGAAAGCCCTCCCTCTAATATTAATTATACACAACTATATATTTATAAATTAATTATACTATAAGAAATCAGCTGGGCTGCTGGGGGTTGATTGATTTTAAAAACCTAGCCCCGAAAACAATGTTAAAAACCAAATCAGACTGAAATTAATTTAGATCCCATATATATATAGGCTATATAGCTAGAAGATTGTGAAGGAACAAGGCAACATGAAAACCCATATATGATTTCCACATCGATGGGTCACATCATGTGTGACGAGGAAACTAGGCAACATGAAAACCCAGAATCCAAGGAGGAAAATATTAATAGATTAACCTTCTTCTTGGGTGGACCTTGCATTATCAATTATCTAATTATCTAATTAATTGGGGTCTGGCATTTGCTGGAGAATTTTGGTTATTCTGTATCAAAGCTTATGCATATAATATTATACAAGCTGTGACAGCCTTGGGATTTGAAACACATATATAGTTACTAACTTACTATCACAATTAATATAAGGCCAAAAAGAAAAAAATTTAACCTAAATTTTTATACAGATTGAATGTTGTTCATCTATATCCTTCATAAATCCAAGCATATAGCATTAGTGGGTGGGAAAAAGACCTAGACATTTTAGTAATACAGTAGATAAACATAAATGCTCATGCATGTGCTTGTCTAGCAAATGCCTATAAGAAACACTAATGACTAATCTGTGTAGTGTGATTATCTTAATTTTTAAAAATTAATTAAATTTAATTAAATCCTCAACTATATATTTTAACTAATCAACTGCCAATCCAGCAGACATATATTGTCGTAGGGTAGATATATAATTGAATTGAAGTGGGAATGCAGAAGAGAAGGCATGGGAAATTGGGGCTATCTCTCCTTCCACTCCTTAGCCTCCATCTTCTGGCTTGAAAGCTTAGGAAATAGGCCTTCAAAAGGAAAATGGATGGGACTGTATGTGTCATTTATCCAAGGATGGAGAATTCCGTTGTTGCTTTCACTTTTCTAGTGCCAATACCCCATCACCCGATAAGAGATGTGAGACTGATCGACGTACCAGATGGGTCGTGGTGGGTCTCTCTCTTTTTTTTCTTTTTTTCTTTTTTCTGAGGTGGAGAAAAGAAGGTGGGGGATATAGCCATATGTGGTGGGGTAGGGTTTTTGGGCCGGTGTGGGACCCAGAGATGTACTGAGTTGGGCTGGCCTACAACAAAGCTTCTCACAATCACATGCCTTTATTGGAAGTTTAGAGGGTACTCCCTTGGGAGTAGGGTGGATCATGTTATTCCAATGTTGCTCTCTCTCTCTCTCTTTCTCTCTCCCTCTCACCTCAAAATTGAATTAAAGAAAGTGCTCTGAATCTTCTCCACATGGCCTCCTGTTTCCATGTGCCCTGCTTCATCAACTCTCCCCCTCTCTTTCTGATGGGGATTCTTCAACCACAAAGCAAGAATATATTAATGTGCATGTTTTCTTTAATGTTGTAGTGTGCTTCTTCTATTCTCCAACCACGAAATATTATAGTGTTCATGAATCATGTATTAATATTATACTATAGTCTTTCTTTAAATTAATAATCATTGTATTTTTTAGTAGTTCTATATGCTGATACACATATTTCTTTATTTATCATATCATTTAATCAGATGAGATATGGAACCTTTTCATCCAAAGTCACCCAAAAAAAAAAGAGAAAAAACATTGAGTTACAGTTGATCAGTTGGCATTACAAGGGTATCCCACAAGAGTATCAACAAGGGTATCCAAGTAATTCGCCCTAAGCTGGAGGGATGGGAGTACTCTAGATGGGAGAGAAAAATGGACATATCTGAAAGCTTGTAATGTTTTTGCATCGACTAAAAACCAAACATGAGAGAGAGGGGTTTTAGGTGCTTGTGTACACAGGTCATACCGCAATACAACTAGCAAAACTAATAACATATTAGAATTTAAAATTCTCTTTTTAATACCAAAAAATAATTATAATGAATGCTCGTGGTCTAAATTAAATTCGATTGGATTAGAAGTTTTGGAATAGAGACTTGGAAGTTTTTTGGTGTTTTGGGGTCCAAAGGCCCAACATAAAAAAGAATCTAAGCAATGGTATTGAAAGTTGAATTTCAAAGGCTTAAGCCCATCAAAAATGATAAGCTAATGCTTTATTTTGGATGGCTGGCCCAAATGATACCTAAACAAAACATGCCAACAGTCATATTAGAAATTATTGATTATTTCAATCAAGGCAAAAGATGAAATTACATTTAAGAATAAGATATTTAAAAATATTTATCTCAAATCTTGGAAGTTGCAAATACATGGAGTCCAAAAATATGGCTAATAGTTCTTGAAGAAGCAGCACAGAACCCAATTTATAGAAAATTAAAAGGGAGGCCCATATCAATTAGTGTACTAAAACTTGGGGTTCGATACACGTGTAACGAGCTCCTTTGATTATGATCTCAAAAATTAGATCCACTAGCTAGGGCCTCAACCGTCCGATCGAGCTAGGTCGAAAATGTGTAACCCAATATACAATTTTTATTAGGGAATGTTTACTCGGTTAGTGGAAAGCATGAACTTAAATGAGAAGCACTACGCAGACAAACATTCCATCCAAGAAGCCCACTCTCCTTGCAATTCCCATTTCAAAACCACAAGTGGTCAACTTAATTACTTCAATCATTTTGGGGTAATTAATTATTAATCAACATCATTCTTCTTTTAATTCTCCGCCCTAACTTTCAGTTTAAAGTAATATAAATTAAAGAACTGAGTGTCATGCACGTCAATTGCATGTAGTCAGTAGCATCACAGATGATACAGCCACAAAGTATGTATAAAGTATTAATTAACAACATCAATTATTAGATGATAGCAGTAAGTAAGTAAGGTGGTCATAAAATATGATTGTTAATTTGTTAGAACATAAATAGAAAGTTCGGAGATGCACCTAAAATTTTAACTTAAAGTATGAGCATAATGAAGTGGTTCCTTGTTCGGGTGCAGCCATAATGGGAGTGATAAAGATTACAATCGATTAGCATTTAGCAGTAGCCAGTAATTAAGTTGGTGTTGGAAACTGTGAAGAAAAAGCGTCCACGTGCCATCACGTGGATGGTGCTATATCATCACTGCCTATGTAATTATTAGAGCCCGATCCCCATGCATTTCTCCTTCCTGTAAAAATCAGATGCTCCTTCCTTAATTACCAAATAAATGAATCACATCACATCGCAATCAATATGACTATTTTTCTTTTAAAAAATAAAAAATAGAGCCTCGCGAGCGATCAACTTGGAAAAGGACATTCACACATTATTTAAAACAAGAGGAAAAATTATTATGTATATGAGTATATCTACCAAAATGTTCACTGATAATTAACAATCTTATAAAAAGTGCTATAGTGAGAAAAATAAAAGACAAAAGAATATATAATGAATAAAGTAAAAGAAAAATCATAATTTCTATAATCATTTCTTTATTCTTTTTTTATTTTCTTTCCATTCTTTTAGAGAAATGCTTTATATGAGCACATATTCTAGACATCCCAATTAAATCATCAATTAACAAAGCCCCTTACAAGGACCGATGGAATATCAAAAATAGCCCAACTCAGATTCAAGTTGTAATTGTTCTATACTATATACACTTCTTTGAATTGCATAGCACAACTACATCTCTACACAAATCATAACAATTATGCGTTATATATAGGAAACCAATTTTTCAATTTACATTAATTGCGTCTTTTTTCGGTAAATAGTTTTACTTTACATAAATTTTGTGTAAATGTAATACTTACAATTAAAATTTAGAGATTTATTGTGATAATAAGTTGAGATTTTTTCTTTATTTTTTGAAATTTGAGGGCTAACATGGGCAAAGTTGGATTTGAAAAAGAAAACTCGAAGACAAGTCTACAAGTTTAGCTAGTTAGAGAGATTCTTTAATAGAATAGTCGTGTCACGTATATGGTATGATATACTATAATATATGTGTGTTTATTTTTAGTAGAATTTTTAATTTTTAAAAGAACAGTATTAGAGATTTCAAATTTATATTTAAATTGAAATTTAGAATATAAATTTAAAATTTCTAGCCTTATTGTTTTTAAAATAAGTAGTATATATGGTGGCATTAGTACTGAAAGATCGTGATTAAGCAAACCTTAATCAAAATGTTCTCGGCTAATCAAGTAATTATGTTGTTTAACTTCAATCTCATCTATTGATAATCCAAACACCAACATCCCGAAAATCAGACACCACTCGCCTCAGCTAGTTTAAGAATCACGCACTACAAAACTAGAAAAACACGTGAGACCACAGTTCCTTTTAACATACCTTCTCTTGACCGCTTAAAGCACGCTCTGTACTCGAGTTAAACTGCGACTGGTTGATGCACATGACGTCCGTCTTGTGGTCCTTTTGAGTCATTCAAGCAACAAATTCCGCAATTTGGCATCCATTTAACTTTTTATTTATTATAACGTTTCTTTATTTTATATACACATAACATAACTTTGAATGATCTAGCAGACTCCAGTGTAATAGTGTTTGGTCCATCCAATACATAATAAGAATTACATGAACAATTATAATACTTTTAATAAATCGAAATTCAACAACTATTTCATTGACGTTGTTATTTTTCTTTCTGTGTAGATATAAATAAACAAACATTCTGAAGAAGAAGTTGGGTTCTTTTTTTTTTCACCCCGTTGAAGTTTTTTGGTTTTCTTTGTAGAGACACAGAGAGGGATGAAAGGTGGGAACTAATGAAATGGTCGTCGCCCTCGTTATTTGACCTTTGGGATTGAAATCCTTTTTCCTTTTTCTTCTGAAATTTGCATCATTTGCCTTTTGCTCACATTCTTCTTCTTCTTCGTCTTCGGCCTTGTCGTTTTCTCTCAAGGCCACATATTGCAGATTGGCTCTGAAGGCCTCGTTGGGGTGGTTAATCATAATTATTGAAGCCAACCCTCAACTGGGTTTTCATAGTTGCGAGCTCTTTCTAATTTGTTGCGCTAATTAATGTGAGTTTCCACGTTTTCATTGTCTCCTGTCTCTGTCTCTGTCTCTGTCTCTCTAGAAATATCATTCAAATAAATGCATGAAGAAGAAGAAGAATAAGGATTGCTAATCCCTTTCAAAATCCCAGAATTGGAAATTCTCTCAATTGTCCCAAGATTCCATTCCCAATTTCCATTTTGGATTATTATTGTTGTTGGTGGTGTGTGTGTATGCTTTTGGGTGGTGATGGGTTGCGCGAGCTCCAAGGAAAAGCAGCGATGCCGGCACTGCCAAACCCCATATTCTCCAATTTCCCGAAGCTATTCAATGCACGTCCACCACCCCCGCCAGAGCAAAGCCGATAGCTACCATGTTGTTGCGCTCACCTCCTCCACCTTGGGCTCCCTCAACAACAACAACCTGATTGAAAATGACAACGACCGCATGATCAGCAATGAAAACATAACAAAAATTGGTGACGGTAGCGACAGAGAAAATGTTGATGAGATTAACGAAAGCAACAACAAGAAGAGCAAGGTGGAATTCTCAATGGGACTCATCGAGGCCAAGTCGTGGTCTAATATGATCAATGAGAAAATCCCAAAGATTTTACCCAAGACTCCGACTAGAACGCCGCCGGGAGAGCCCGAAACCATCAATGCTTGGGAGTTAATGGCAGGCCTTGAAGACATAAGCCCTCTCAGGTCACCTCATCACCTCCGGAGCTTCTCTTTCAATGTTGTTAGGGACCCATGTCCTCCATTGCCCACCACCATCCCGATCGACCGCCCCAAATCCAGGTTACAAGAAAACGGTGTCGTCTCCCCCAAGCCCATGTGGCTTCAAATGGCAGATGATGATGATGGTCATGTGAATTCAAGAATTCCAGAGTTCGATCCGGAAGTGATTTCCGCGTTCAGAAAATCATTCGAGCAGCTCAGAGACGACGACCCATTTCATTTCTCGCAATTGGGTGTCCAAAAGCAACCGGCTTGGGCCGGCAATGACTTGGGAAACGGTGTCTTTTCTGATTACAAATGTGCAGTGTCGTGTGGGAAGGTCAAGGACAACAAGGACAGGGACAGAGTGGTTTTGTACTTCACGAGCCTTAGAGGGGTACGAAAGACGTACGAGGACTGTTGCCATGTTAGGGTGATCCTAAAAGGCATAGGCGTCCGAGTGGACGAGCGAGACGTGTCAATGCACTCGGGGTTCAAGGAGGAGCTGAAGGAGCTTCTCAAAGATGGGTTTATTGGGGTTGCTCTGCCTAGAGTGTTTGTGGGGGACAAGTACATTGGTGGAGCTGAAGAGATTCGGCAAATGCACGAGGATGGGAAGCTTGAGAAGCTGCTGGAAGCATGTGAAAAATTGGATGATGGCGATGGAGGTGGCGGTGGAGCTTGTGAGGCCTGTGGGGATATAAGATTTGTGCCATGCGAAACATGTTCGGGAAGCTGTAAAATATTTTATGAAGAAGAAAATGAAGAAGAGGAGGACGCAGAGGAGGTTGAGTCTGGGTTCCAACGTTGCCCAGATTGTAATGAAAATGGCCTAATACGCTGTCCCATATGTTGCTATTAGAACAATTTTAAGGTACTTAAATTTTGACCCTTTTTGTGCTTCTTTCTCTTCCTTTTTTTTTGGTTCTTTTGGGGTTTCTTTCTTGGTAAGTTGTTTGTTGTACAGTATAGAGTTTTTGGTTACATTTCATAAGATATTGCAGGTTCTCTCAACCTCTAGAGTGTCAATTGTCAATTTGCCATGAAGGCTGTATTACTTGTTAACTTTGTTTCAAGAGAACAAATGAGAAAGGCTCAGGCTTGTATTGTATACTACTACATATCCTTTGCAACAATTTGAAAAACAGAACACATATGCAATGCACACTATTGTCAGCGTCTTGTTCTCTTCCTACTTACATTGTTACAACTTACAAGTCACAAAAATTATGAAGGAAATATCTGACTTAAAGATGATGCCAAGCCACTTACTAAAAGGCCACCAACTTCTTCCTTGGGTTTGCAAAGACCAACTAACATTATTATATATGTCCATTTTCATAGTAACCAAATATAAATGTAGCTGCTAGACTTGTAGTGCTAGTGTGGCTATATTTCATCGTATATGGACGGCTAGCTCTAGCTGTGTACTCACAAGTCACAAGTCCAAATTCTGTACGCATATTCAAGATTATTTTATGGTATAGTTGTTGGGCTCAACCATCTCAAAGATGGGAAGGGTCATCAAGCATCTTGATGCAGATCAAGCAAATTAGGTGAAGGAAGTTTCTGGGTCAATGTCGGCGAGTGAATAAAAGCTGAGTGACCTGGTCAATCCAGCGTCTTTGAACTCAAAACACAGGGTATGAAAGTGTGAAAGTATAAAAAATTGGTTCTTTATCTAGAAAGCAAATGTGTGACCCCAAAGTGTTTGATAAAAAACTTGAAATCACCTGAAGCCAAGGAATTGGTAAAAACCAAAACGTAGACAACCATTTTTTAGAAATGAAAAATGGTAAAGTGGAGTCTACAGGACGGCGCATACCAATTAAGCCGAGATACTAGGCAGAATATAATGCTATGACTTGGTGCCATATACAAATGGTGGTGCCACTATGGGACACATACATAGTCCAAATTAATGGGTTCCAAAAAAATTTAACCATCTATCTCTCTCAAGTCTCACCTCCCACTTGATGTCCGTTTGTGCATTCAAATTCATATGGTCCAGAAATCACAATTGGATAGGAGATAGTTTCCATCTAATCAAATTCATATCCTTTGATTTGGGTTGGTCACAGGTTAGAGGGCATTAATGGTGCCCAAAAAGAAAGGAAACGAAAAAAGAGTAATGAACAACAGCTTCTTGTCGAAAACATATGTCATTACCGCAAAAATAAAAACAGTCCCATTAATTTTGGGAGGTGACGACATTACCTAAAAGTTGCATTTGGGGTACATGGCTTGCATAATGTGTGTGTGTGGTCCATTCCCTCACTGGGTTTTCTCACTTTGCAAAAGAAGATTGAAAAAAAGAAAAAAAAAATCCAGTCTTTGTTGTTGGATGAATATGGTTGCCACATATTAGGCTGGTTCTCTGGAAAGTGATATACTCCGATGTGAAAAGGGAAACCAGGTTCCAGCCTTTTAGTTTTATAATATGATTTCAATGATGGGACTCTTACAACGTCATGTATACAATATACGTTTTCCATCTCACCAAACAAAGCGTAGAGGACCAAGTTAGTGGGTGCTTGGGTCTGCTTTTGAGCACTCGAAATGGGGCAAAAAGCTAAGATCTTGTAAACTAAAACCTTTCGATTAGTCAATCTTGTTGTGCATGTCATGAATTAAGGTATGAACCCAAAAAAGAGGAAGAGAAAAGGTAGCTTTCTAAAATACAAAATTAACAAGTCAAGGAGTTGTGGAATTGTAAAGACTGGAAGTCGATGTAAGATGATTGATATGCAGGGCACTGGTGGTTGGCTTAGAATTGTACCAAAAAAATATAATGTCAAACATCAGGGTCGTTGGGACGTAAAGACTTGGGCAGGAGTTGCTGTGAGTATATATCATATAATGATTAGTTGGCAGCTGAAGAATAGCATTATAAAAATTAGGAAGTAGTTGATGGGAAGCAGCGAGAGTTGTGCAGCTTACTCCTTAAATTGTGAAAGTACCAACCATGCAGTCTGTGAATTACGAAGAGCACCGATACTACTGTCCAAAGAGTCACAGGTAGCGAGAGAATGAGAGATGGGAGAAGTTGACGTTGAAATTTTAACAATCTGGTTGTTAATGAATGAGACTCACAGAATCAGCCATAGTTGCTGGTCACCCAGAGTGTTTGTCTTCTAAGACTTGTCAGTTAAATAATAGGGTCAAACATTTTGATGGGGCATGTTGAATGGGTCCTTTTGCATCATGGTCATCACAAATTAGACTGCACTCTGAATCCATTCTACAGTTTTAACTAAATTTTCTAGGAGTGTTTAAGAAACTATTTCAGGGTTGTGACTAGCAACAATTCACGGGCATGTGGATGGTAGCAAAGACTAGGGGAAATGAAGTTCAAATTAAGAGGCTATGGCATATTAAACTTGTTCTCTTGTCCTTTTTCAAAAATATTTATCTAACTCTTAAAACTAAATAACTGATGGTGTTGGATATAAATCAGCAAGATGATGTTAGATGAATAAACATCCATCTATACCATTTTGAAAGGGTATCTGTCATATCATAACTACAAAACCACTAAAGCAAACAATTTCTAAACTAGGCTGGGATGTAACAAAAGATTATTTATTTGTAAAGAAACTGATTACAGACTAGAGAAATGTTGTTCCTTATTTACTGCCATGACTACCCAAATCAGCTGCAGCTTTGCTTGCACGAGTCAACATCTCTGAGACCCAAAGAGCTCCCTTGGCAAAGTAGCTGCTATTGGCTACAGCGGTTCCTGCTGCCACAGCTGCTTTCCCAGTAACTGTAGCTGCTACTACTGCTGCTGTTCCAGTAGCAGTTGCAGCCGTTTTGGTGATATCTGAAACATGGAATTTCTCATCTACGGATTTAACAACTTCCATGCCTGCATAAATTTTCTCAGTGAGCCCGATTCTACTGCTAAGCTCGGCAACCTTGGCTGCTGCAGTAGCTGACACTTGATGGGACTCATCAAAAGCTTTGGCCTTGATTAATGCGTCTTTTCCCAAAACATATCCCTTGGCTACCATTGTTTTGACAACTTCCTGAGCAACAGTTACTGCTTCGCCAGGGCTAGAAATGAACTGCCTCGTGTGAATCCCCTGCTAATATTTTAGAAGGTTTAAGAAATAATGTGAGGTTGCATATCAATTGAAAAAGCGAAGTAAATAATTAAGCCAGTGTCAGTTACCATGCAAACCACTGTGCAGTGGAGCTTTGGAATATTAAGAAGGATAACTTACTGATCAAAAGATAAAAGAACAAAGGAATATCAAGAAATATTTTATAAACATAGGAACATAAACTTCAAAATCACATATTTTGAGATATTAAAGCAACAATTGAAGTTCCAAAATCACATGAAAAATGGTTATGCTAAGCTAGTACTGTGCATTATACTTGGGTACTGAACCCTTTAACCAATCCAATCGTAGTAGTTTGTCACATACCATTGAGTTAGTGTTGCCTTCATGGTTGTATGCAGGACTGTTCCAAGGATCTGATTCATCAATATAACTTCCCCAGCGTGTTATGCATACACATTGATCTACAATTTTAGCTCCCTGAAATTTTGAAACAAGGACAAAAGAAAAGATCAGTGGCCAACCAACATCAAATGTTGGGGCATTGTGGCGTTGTACAATTCATCCTTGGATTTGGGCATTTAGTTCAGAGGAGGCGTTTCCACACCAGATGAAAACTAATCATTTTAGTTGAAGTAAAAGCACACAAGAATTTAAATGGGTTATGATCAGAAATCAACCATTCATTACTATCAGATGGATTTCCATTTTTTTTTTCTAAAGGGGAAAAGACAGAAAGAATCCTGGGTCCCCAATTGAATTCCGTAAAAATGTATGATTATATTAAAACCAAAATCATGATGTTTGAAGTTCTAACGGACTTATTCTGGACAACGAGAACTAATGACATATGATATATCTGATAATGAGAGTATGCTACCAACTGATTGACTGAATTAAGTAAAATCGTTTAGGTCAGGTAAAAGTAGGGTAGGACAAGCAACTTTTATACTCATGAAACATTTTCAGGGTAGAGTGATCCGCAACTTACACTGAGCAATATAGCAGTTTCCAGAGCATAAGCATCCTTGAATGTCACATATGCAGTGCAGGCATATTCACCGGATCTGTTTCCAACAATGAAAGCATTCTCCAAATCAGATTCATACACACATTCATTAACTTGATTTGATATTGTAGAACTCTTGCAAACACATCAGTTCCCAAATTTGATATTTTGAACCTTGTCTTCTCAGTTGAAGATTTCTCATGACAGATGCTCACATATATTTTCACACGGAAATTCTTATTGGTCAAGATCAGTTAGTTGTCAAATGGGATTTGACTGAATTACTGAAAGTAATTCCATTACTATTCATATATACAAATTTTAAGATTCCATCACTATGGGTGAGGCCATTGTGAGCGTGAATTAGGTCCACAGAAAATATCAGCAAGAACACAACTGATAGACAAAATGATGGCTTGACTTCTGAACTCGTGGAAAACTCAAACTATACCATAATTTATGATGCTGGCTTCAATTTCTTTAATAAATTAATTCTTGATAAAGAAGTTAAAGAGGCATCACACAAAGATATTTTCCCATTTTCCAAAAACAAACAGTTTCTGTCTGGACAAACTAGTATATAATCATGACTAAACCATCATTTTCAAGATTCTTTAACAAATAAAAGAAATTAAAGAAAGGAATCATTTTCAGTAATTACAAGCAGGGGCAGATGAATTCTACCTGATGATTTCAACATGCTCAAGTGCACCACAATGACTGAAAAAATCAGAAACGTCCTCCTCTGTAGCTTTAGGAGATAAGCTTGTAATTTCAGCAGTGTAACCACCAGGGTACATTTTCCTGAATCCTTTGAAGAAAAAAAATGGATTGAGTGAACCAGCTTATACAAAAACATAAATGGTCAACTAAAAGTCTGAAAATAATTTGGCTCATGTGGGTTGGAGCCACAATAGCATTTCATAGTAAAGTTCCATTGCATAAAAATTCCTCAATAGAGGCATAGAGGCATTACGAATCAATTTTCTTAATGTAGGGCATGTTTCAAGGAACAGACAAAAAGGATAAGGAAAATATCAGAAAGAGATAGAAGGCATCATTTTGGAACAGCCTATGCATCATGTGATGATAGTCCATACCCCATAACCCTTTAGTGGTCCCAACATCACTAAGATAATAATCTAAAAGAAAAAGAAAGAAAAACTAAAAGAAATCGGATACTTCCATGTATTTTCCAATGATAACTTGATCACAGTAGCCTTAAAATCAAAGTTAGTACCACCTAAATTTCTAAGAAGTAAGAACCAATAATAATTTGTATTATAAGCATCAACAAAAGTCAAAGAAGAAAAATTTCTGATATAGTGCTAAATTGCTAATGTGCTATGATTGGATTGAATTAAACTAGTCAGAGCTGTCTTGAATCTATATCATAGATTATGGGAATTGAAAAGAAGATGAATCTTGTAGTTATAATTTGGGAAAAGATCGAAATGAAGTACAAGACGCAAAGAAGAGCCCACACAGGCTACAGAGCCAAATTGATAACGGGCAATAAGTAAACTGGAAAACCCCAATAAGATTGTGAATACGAGAAATAGTACAGTACATTTGCATACCTGTTTGAATCGTGATGCGACTTATAGTGCTTAGGGAGAAGCACAATGAAGAAGAAGATGAAGAGCGTGGCTTTGTTATGTTTGAAGGCGCGTGGGCTTATCTTTTTTATCGGCGTCGGAGTTTTCTGTGAACCGATTGGCGGGGAATCTGGTTTTCAGTTAAAATAATTATAAAAAAGATAAAAAGGTGCGGAAAATTGCAAATGTCGGGTAAAACGGTTGCGTATTTGTTAAGCTCCAACTCCAAACCAAACACACGATCCACGTTTCCGGGTTCCGTACATGCCTCGGGCCCGGCCCACCTGGAAAGTCAATAAAAATTTGGGTCAGAGAGAAAATCTCACCATTTTTAATTTTGTCAATATCTATATGGCTTAATTTTTCATCCGAAATTGCAAGCTTGATCATCTCAAATCACCAATCAATGTTGTTACGAACTTACGCATTATACTAAAAATGTTATATTTATTTTTTTAATTAAACGAAAGAGTTTTAACTTTTGAGACATGAGTCGATCATCTCGATCAGTGAGCCACCGACCATTTCCATAGTCTTACATTTTTCTTTCAGGAAAAAAAGTTTCTTCAATAAACAAATTTTTCTATTAACACTTTACACATGCATTACAACATGTGATAATTATTCTAATAAAAAATTATATAATAACTTGGAATCTAAGTATATTTACACCCTCGTCATAAGATGAAGTAACTTTTGGTCAGTGTCATAAAGTTAAAGTTCAATACATAATTAATTATATATTACTGTTAATCTAATATTTTTCTCTACAATGTTAGTCCAACTTTAGAATCTTCCCTCTCCAGATTAAAAAAAATAAAAAATCAATTATATATTTTTGATGGAAAATTATAGCAAAATGACTTTAACATATATTATATTTTCAATTGAGGAGTGAAACTAAAATAAAATAATTACAAAAAAACTAAAAGTAAAACATCTCTCTCTCCATCGACCCTCACCCCCCCATCCACCACCCGCGATCCCGCCTCCACTCCTCTTTGCGGTGTCCCATCTCTCTCTTTATCTTTCTCTCTCCCCCACCCCTATTTTCAAACTGGGGCTCTTCCTCCTGATATGTGCTTCGGCATTAAGCTTCATATCCTTATCACTCTCGATAACTTTTTCTTCGATCCGATCCCGAATTGCTTGGAAAGTACTATTCGATCACTTGCGGGGTCACGTGTTCAATTTTTTACAGAAGTGATAGAAAATATTTGATTGAATCACTTGTTTAATAATAGTCTTCAATTGAATCAAGTTGAAAACAAGATCCTCAACTGAAAATAGGGTATATGTTATATAGTCATTTTGCTATAATTTTTCTAAATTTTTAATATATCTAACCAATATAATAACTTAACGAAACTCTACATGCATTCCAAGTTTAGCTTCACTTTCTTCCTTTGTTTGTTAGCAATCAAACAAAATTCATGTGTTTATGTTGCTAATAAGAAGACCGACGAAGAAATAATATTATCAAATGTTGCGTGTATACAAGCCAATCTCCTCGATGGGTTCATAAATGTTTCTTTCAACGTTGACAACCTTTGCGGATTTAATTTGTTTCATTTGATTAGTCTCTCCATGTGTCATAATTAAGGGAGGGAAATTTCCTTTAACTACTCTTTAAGCCCGGCCTTTCATATAATCAACTTTTTTTTTTCTTTTATAATCAAAATTGATTAACCATATAGCACTATTTCATATATGTGTTTGATAGTTCTACTGCATTAACGTACCATTATCACACCTAATTAATAGCATGCATATATGGGGACCAAATTAAATGGTGAATTGACTGAATTCATTATGTACGTGTTTTGAATGGGGGATGAACCAAGGGATAAGATGTACCTATATTATTATATATGATAGTGATTGGACGACAATGATAATTAATTAATTAGTACAATGTTCTCAAATCTCATCTCGTTCTTAAAATCAATTAATACAAATCTAACTCATTTGTCTTTATTTAATATTAAGACTAGACTAGTCTTAAGATTATGTAAATCCTAAATAAATCATAAAAATGAAGTCCTTAGGGAGTTTATAAAACTTTTGGACCCTTAATGTTTAGGAACCCGAAACGATTGCGTCCGGCCTACGTCTACTACTTTTAAGGCCGGCACTGTGTAATGGTAGTTTAAACATCCAAGCGTGAGAATTAAGCACTACTTATTAATTAGAGTGATCAGAGTCTGGATCGAGTGACAAGTATACATATCATGCAGAAAGTCGATCACATATGATATCTAACAGCTTCCACACCGTTGATGATAGTAATATATTTATACATATATATATATATAAATAGTGAATTAAATAGGGCTGTGCGGGCAACAATTCCAGCAGTTAATTATCAGCAAACATAAAAAAATATAACATATAAAATGTCTCTTTAACTTTATAATAATAAAAATATCACGTGTAGTATTAATTGGCCGTTGGTCTTTTTACTGTGTTTTTATATATACTAACAAAAAGCGTGGGATTATCATATTAAAGTATAGACAATCGATAATAATGCCAATGGCATGTTGGCATTTAAATCAAGTAGGTAAGTGTGAAAAGATCAGTTGAGTTGGTCTTAATCTTAAGTTCTAGCGAACCCCAAAAAAGAAATAAAAAACAAAAAATAGAGGAAGAAGATTCCATGTAAATACATGCCTTGTGTGATATAATTTAATTTCTAGTTCAAATGAAGCATAACTAGTAATATTAGAAAATCAAAGAGTACACATATTATATAATAGGATTTGCTAGTAGGGCAAGTCCTTGATTTTATTAAATAAACTTGATTACGGTAACTGATTGCGCGTTACATATTAGCACAAAGAGAGGACACTTTGAAATACGTACGTACAACAATTGTACTCTAAATTAAGGGCCAGAACCTAGAAAGTAAGGGAGTAACAAGTACAACTATATATAAAAATTAAAATACATATGTTATATATATATAAATTAAGGGCGTGCGTGGGCGTCTTATATATAATTTATAAATATAAATATTGTAGGTAGCTAGCTACTGCATAATCAAGCTCCTAATAATAGCGGCCTCGGCACTATCAGCGTCAATAGTAGCGAGCAGTTGGGAGAGTCGGTCGCTAAGGTCGTCAACCTCTCTGTGTAAGTTTCTGATGTAGCTGCACGTTTCTTGTAGGACCTTCGATGCTGATACCTGCAAATCACCACAAAAAGTACAAACTTAATTACCGCCATAATAACTGCCTTAATTAATTACTTTCAAACCCAACAAATAAAAAATAAAAAATAATTAAGTGCATACATATATACACATTAGTAATACGACCAAACACACCCGAGTTTTGGGGCACGGTCCAACTCCAACCACGACACCGTTACGTTAGCATATATGAGTCAATATATTATGGTCAGAAAATTAATTATGTACTTACCTGTGGAAAATGTATTCCTTAATATCCGGGTCAAGTTTAGACTGCGTCAAGAGTCCAAATATATATGCTACCCTAGAAGGCTAGAACTACGAACCACGAACCACATATTTTTTTTTTTCCATTTTCTTTCTGTATATACCTAAAGGTTGTCAAGAACTTTTTAAGAACAAGTATATATATAGCTATATATATTTTCTCTTTGAGAGTTGATGTGAGATCGAGAGACAGAGTAGTAGTAGTTGGTTTACCTTGTCGGAGCGCCTATCGCGAATCTCAGGAACCAGTTGGCGTAACTTAGAGACGAGTTCGATGATTTGGTCATCTTTGATCGCCGGACTCCCTGACTGCCTCGACCTTCTGCTAGACATGATGATGATATATATATGTGATCCCTAACAAGCTAGCTAGTAGCCTATGACCTATATATCTTCCAAGCTTACTAGTTTTATATATAATGGAGCCTGGCTATGGGGTTTTGTATATTATTATATAGAAAGGAGAAACTATAATAACCCAAAGGAGTAGTTGAGGAGAAGCTAGCTAGGAATAGTACTAGATCGAAGAAGAAGAAGAAGATGCAAAAATGGAGTAGTGTTTGCCAGAAAAATGATACGAATATATAATCGGAGACAGTGATAAGAGAGATATAAAGAGGATGGACCACAAGCGAAAATGAAAGATAGAGTACGATAACATAGACAGCGATGTTGGATGTGAAGAAGACAAGTGCATTGGAGAAAGAAGTGGACTCGCTAGGCCTGGTGTTTTAAGAGAGATGAGAGAGAGATAAGCAGGCAGAGAGAGCATAGAGTTGTTGTGTGTATGTTCCCAAGTTGGGGTTTGATTTCAAGTGGGCTTGGAGAATTGTGTTTGTTTTTGAGCCAACAATGTGGGGCCTTCTTGTACCATCTCTCTCTACGCAACGCCATGTGATATCCATCATAGGATACTCATCCTCTCCAATTCCAAACTGTCTCCTTCAGTTTTACTCTCCAATCCCACGTTGCCACCTCAGCCTCCCATCCCTTTTTATTTTTGACCACTACTCCCATGTTTCCGGGCATATATGGCCTCCCTCAAGATGCAGAACAAAGAAGACTTTGTTTGATTCTGACTTGGCGTGCTCTGGTTGGCTCACAAGACTAGCTGGATTAATTACATCGAGGTCTATTATAGTCGACTACTTCACATCTGAACAGTTAATTAATAATATACTTCACAATTACTTAAAGAATGACTCCTACCTTAAAGTCAACAAAATCGGATATATTGTATTATTTCAGTATTTATACAAAAAAAATATATTCATTTATAATTAAAAAATTCGAATTATTAGACCACATATATATGAAGTGAATTTTCGATATGGTCTATTTTTCTCATTAAAGGAATTGTCGAGTTGAAATTATATATGCAAGTTTCAAATTAAAAATTCAATATATTCAGTTGTATTAGGCAAGAAAATAAATGAGTTTTTTTAACTCATTATAAATAATCAATTAATTTTAAATTGAATACTTCAATTTCATTAATGGTCACTTGTAGAATTGTCTGGGATACAACTATGTGAGGGCATATCTAGATTGTCAAAGGCTGCGAGTCACATGCCATTTCTCTTGCACAAACGACATGCCACGTGGCGTGACATAAACCTTAGTACGTACGCACATCAGATGCGTGGGGGGTGTTTCTAAACCAGGCATACATAGATATGAAATTTCCAGGCTTTTGTCAGGCACGGTCACGTGTGATTATGGAATTGGAGTACCCCAATTTGTCTGTAATTGGACCCCTCCACGTAAAACTCCAAACCCACCCTCTCTTCTCTCTCTTCTCCTCTGTGTGTTGTACGTGCTGTTGTGTGTTTTAAGTCCATGTGTGCTCATTTTTTGCGATTACTAATATTACCCAAATTCAATTTGAGCCAACAACCAGCAAGATCTAAAACTAAGATCGTCTTGGGCACCCACCAACGAAATTATATTTAGTAATTAGAAGAATCTATTTCAAATTTATAATGTCACCTATAGTAAACGAAGATCGTCTTGGGCACCTACTTGAACTTAGTCACGTACTAAAACATAAATATAATGAACCTAAAGACATGTTTAAGTTGTAGGTTCTTTATTTTATTTCGTTTGTTGACAATATCTGATCAAGATTACATTGTCCACATATGAATTTATTACCTACTGAATTATAGTCTAGAGAAAATATCAACCCACCCATTAACCCTAAATTTGTTCACATGATGCGGCTTATTATTTATCTCAACTTCTATTGGGAAGAAAATTGACCACCATATACAAGATCTTATATTATTGATTGCAACATTGTCCTTATATACATGCACATGCATGTTAGTCCATATGCATGCATGTGATGTTGCTGTAAAAATGAGGGTGTAGTACTGACCATATTTTGCTAAATGGACCAAGGAGAAGATTCATTTCAGGCAAGACCGATCAACTCATTTATTATTAGTTTATAAGTGATTTATCTTCTTGTTATTTTGGTAAAATCATAACACACCTTGTGATCGGGCTTTATTAATCTTCGATCAGTCAAGGTCCCCCCATCGAAGAGGTGTTGCCAATTTTCGGGGTCCTCTTGGGCCTACATGTGTTCGTCCATATTTCTGAAAGCTTTGTATATATTAATTATTTGGGTTCTCTCTTTTAAGTGGAAAGGACATTAAAAGCTCAATGATATATGTATTCTTCATGAATCTTCATGAAAATTATGTATGTTGGAAGTTAGAGGTCGATCTCTTGTATACCATGTGATGTCTGGTATATACAATATCTCATTTGTTAAATAAATTCCAATATAAGCAAAATTAATTATTAGTGACATCAGATATAAGCAAAGTACAAGTCACAAAAAATATCTTAGTTGCTAGAGATATAAAGTGTTGCCTTTACTGTAAATGTGAATTTAGACGTTGAAATAAAAATTCATAGATGTATTCTTTGGTATCCATATGAGAATTCATATAAGTGCAAGATTAAAAAGAATTGGCCCAAAAAAAAAACAAAAAACAAAAGAAAACTGCATTACCTTAATTTGCTCCTATCGCAACGGCGCGCATGCGGTATCCAATAATCCAATTTAGACTTGATATCAAAGAAACTTTGTTTGATTAGCGACTCTTTGTCTTAATATGATTCATTAATTCAACTAGCTGGTTATTAGTTAGAGGTGATGATACTGAGTCTCCCACAAATTCATCCCTTAATTTACTCTTTTTTTATATTTTTTATATTAAGTGCCTCAGATCTCCACCAATTAATCCATTACTTTAGGGTTTTAATTGGTTTTTTGTTGTTGCAATAATTGGTAGTTAGCACTTGGCAATAATGGTCAAAGTCGGAAAGTGCTTAATTTTGAATATCTACCAAGTCCAAAACTGATCATACTTGATTTTTGAATTTCCTTGTTTATAATAGATTGTAGGTTTGGAAGTCCGACAAAAATTTAATGATATCTAGTCTATCGGGCTCTTAACATATGCACCTACTTTTCTTCATCACGAGTTAATGCAGTTTACTAACTAGCACTCATCGCTTTCTAAGATCACCTATATACCTAATGCATGTATGCACATATTGCTTAAATAAAGTGTTTGGTTCACTCTCACTAATTCAATGCAACCACTTTTTTTGTTGCGATAAAAAAATACCGATCAATGTGGTGAAAAGTATACGATCATAAAATAAGAAAATAAAAATATAATATTAATAAATATACACATATTATAATATAAGTAGCAGTGTTACGACGAGAGACAAATTAAAAATTACACAAAAAATAAAATGGAAACTGCTGTTAAATCGTTCACATCAACATACAGAGACAAAATATTTCCTCCTTCCTTGCCGACTAGTTGAAAAGGCCCTCCGTAATTAGTGTTTTGGTGGGTATTTTAGTTTGTCTGTGGTGATCGAATGCATGTAATGTAAAGCAATAAGGTGCATTTGAAAAAGAAATGAAAAGGAATGAGCATGGAGTGCACAGCACCGGCTTGGAAATTGGAATACGCATGCATTCACTCAGTTTAAACATCAATCATGACATTAGTTTCAACTTTCAGAGTTTCAGGCTTTCAAGAATCACAGAATATATTATACTCAATTGCTTGGTTGTGGCTTTTACTATTCGCTACTCTTTCTGCATTTTGCGTTCGTTTTCTCCCAAATTACAAATATCCATAGCAGCATGCATGGAGCTCTTACAAACCCACAAGCCATCACATTGATTTGTTCAACTAACTCATCCTAGCTACCTGGGCCTTCCTAGCAGACCACTGTGTAATATGGGCTTTGGAAGCTTCCTAGTTTTTTGTTTTTTGACAAGCTCTGGGCTTCAGGCTGGTCAACATTTACTTTCAAACCTTCAAAATAATACATGGCATTTACATATTTGACACTAAAACATAAAAATAAAAACTCAATAAAGTGATAACAAGTAAAATAATATAAGAATGTAGTAAGTAAAACATTAGTGTATTTTTAACTTTTTCATTTGCGTAATAAAGGAATGAATTTCACCTTGCTTGGGCTGAACGTACAGGTACTGGCACATAGTGTGCCTACTAGCCCAAACAAAATTTCTCTGGAAATGAGGCCCATGCATTTTATTTGGTGTGTAGAACATATAGGCCTGGCCCATTATTGTTGGGCCCCTTTCATTGTCCAGAAGCTCGTACAAGTTACAACCAATCACTTCTGCATGGTAGAGATACAATCATACAAGGCCTTTGTTTTGCATCGTTCCGTATTGCCAAACACGTTTTCTTTTATTTCTAAGAGAGATTTCAAAAATTCTTTTTTCGGTTTTGTTTTAGATTCATTAATGCAAATGTTCTTTTATTGGATATGCATATTATGTTATTCAATTCAACTATAAACTTTTACACAGAAATACAGCTTCACAACATAATATATTATACATACGAAAGTCATATCCCTAATATTAAATGAAAACAACAAGCACTTTAATTTATCACTACGTAGAGCAACAATTTTGTTTTTTGATATTGTTTTTGTTCCAAAGGCGTATCCATGGCCGACTACCTCATGTGGATAAAGTAGAGAGAAGTATTGGGTTCTAAAGCAATATATATTCTCCTTCTCTATATTTTGGAACACTTTTTAAATTCTGTAATAATTCATGATAGCAATGGAGACAGCTAGCACATACATTATCTTTGGACTGTTCACCTGTGAATCAGGACAAATGGAATCCATCGAAACTGACCATAAAAGTCTTAGAACATTAATTGATTAAACACAACGTCCTTGCTTGCTTGTGCTTTATATATCTTTGTTGCATGAATATTGAAATTTTTTTTAAGTTGGTGGTTATTTTTACATGTACGCGTATTGCCCAGCTTTCAAGTTTCTATATATTTACTGCCTAGCTACATTTTCGTAGAATTATTGAAACAATATTGCATGGTTGTCCTTCACTTCACAGACACAGGTGACAGGTGACAGGTGACAGGTGATCCTGAGTACAGATTTTCAAGTTATGGACCATTCATGCCCACTTGAACAATTATTTAAATATCTCCATCAATTATTTAACATTGGTTTCAATCTTTTAACATTAAGTCAATTAAGTTACTGAAAACACAAGATTAACGGTGCTATATTCATGTTCTCTGGCCTCTCTGTAGATCATATATGATTTAGATATATATTTTTTCATTTTTCAGGTTGAGAAAAAAAAGAAAAACCGCTCGCACAAAATGGGTCCCCATCTCCTTCGATCAGAAACTGATATAAAACATTCAAAATGGGTCAAGATCCAAGTGGCCCATCACTTAAGAACATGCATGATTCGTAGTGATTGCAATATTTTACTACCGAGTACTGGTATTATGATGTAAAGTGTCAAAATGGTACGGCCTGAAAAATGGGCTGGAAGCCTGAAGCCTTCATCAGATCACGCTTCAGAGTCAGTCAGACCCTCCCATGACTACCAAGCAGTCAAAAGCGGAACACTCACACCCCCAATGAAACATATATAAACATGACACAGATAAAGGGGACCTCAAGAATCTAACAGCAAGCTGAGAGCCTGTAAATATATGCTAACGTCCAATTTGCTTTCCTTCTACCATTATCACTTTCACTTTCGTTTTCACCATCATGATATGTCCTTTTCTATTTCCAATCTCAACCTTTTCAAACTCAAATTATATATATGAAAATATCTACTATGCCAAATATAAATGTTCTCTTCCTATACAATCATATAACAATGTTTATATTATCAAACTGTAACTTCTTATTATGATTAGATTCATAGTTTACAAGAAACATTATCCTCTATCCTTTGGCTCTGTTTTTCCTCTACTTAATAATTGCCAATTTTCCATACCTTGCTGCCCTTTTTACTTTGCCCAATGTATAACTGGGCCACTGGCAATTCAATGATTTGAACTGTAAAAGTACCGGGAGGCCTCCCTTCATAAAGCATTCTTCCAGGTACATATATATAAATACATATATGTTAGCTTAACCATTTTAGTCAACATTACAATTATGAATGTGCCCGACTTTCAAATGCATGAATATGGGCAGCAGATTTTCTGGAAACCCACTAATTCACTATATTATTCTCGGAAAAGGGAGCCTAAATATCCATACAGGCGCACTCAATGAATTGTACAGATTGGGCCCTCTCGCCTCCTTCACAAATAGAAGGATGAATAAATAAAAAATGTAGACCCTTCTACTTTGCAACAAGTGGTTTCATTATTGTCATTAGTACAACACAATCTTACACTTTACATCTGATAGAAAATCACACCATCTGATGCAAATGAATGTGTCGCCATTTTTTTAAAGAGAGAACCTTGCCTTTTGTTGGTGTTTAACTTTCCCAAAGTGCATGTGAGTCTCAAGCCTTTAAGCCCTCAGAAAAAGGTGCCCTTATCTAAAACTGAAAAGAATGACATCTATATGAAACACATGCAATGGAAAACGCAAAATCGAGAAAAGTTCCTCACAAAAGGATCTAAGGTTGTTTCTGGAGGTTGCTTTTGGCCTATGATATCCTAAAGCTTCACCAGAAAAATATTTATGTTGATAATATAATACTTGCTACTCAATTGAGATTAGAGAAAATAGTTCTTCAGATGTGCCATATCTACAACTAAAAGACAAATGGCGGATACATAAGGTTAATGGGACACACATAATTCAAACCACCCAACAAGGCCCTGCATTCTGCTCTGACCAAAACCCCCAAACCCTTCTCATATATGATGATGTTGTAGCTGCAACAGTCTAGAATAAGCCCCGTCGGGGCGGCTCACTAGCTCCGAGTGGCTGCCATGCTCCACAATGCGCCCATCTTGCACCACACCAATGCTGTCCACCCCTCTAATCGTTGATAACCGGTGGGCAACTAGTACTGTGGTGCGGCCCCTCATAAGCCTCTCTAGTGCTTCTTGTAGTACGCATTCTGATTCAGCATCAAGTGCACTTGTGGCCTCATCTAGCAAGAGTATGGTTGGGTCCTTAAGCACAGCCCTTGCTATTGCAATTCTTTGTTTCTGTCCTCCAGAGAGCTGAACCCCTCTCTCCCCAACAGGGGTTTTATACCCATCAGGCAATCCACTAACAAAAGCATGCACATTGGCTGTACGCGCAGCTTCGATAACTTCTGCCTCAGTTGCCCCTTCTTTGCCATAGGCAATGTTGTCAAAAATGCTTGCTGCAAACAGGGCTGGTTCTTGTTGTACCAAACCAATTTTTAGCCTAAGAGACTTCAAATTCAGGCGTCGGATGTCTTTGCCATCAATCATTACTTTCCCAACTATTGGATCATAGAACCGCTCAATCAATGCAATCACAGAACTCTTGCCAGAACCACTAGCTCCAACAAGTGCCTGGCTATGGCCAGTTCGGATTCTGAGATTAAAATCTTTAAAGACCATAATGTCAGGTCTTGATGGGTATGCAAAATCAACGTGTCTAAGTTCAATTTCCCCACGAATTGATTCAACAGGCTCAGCCTCAGGATCATCAGGCTCAATCCTGGTTTGACGATCAAGAATTGAAAACACCGAGCCAACAGCTTCACCACCCCTAATAATCTCAGGAGCAAGGCTAACAGTTTCTGCAACTGAATTGGCTGTTACAACCAGGACCACAAAAACCTTAATGACTTTAGAGAAGGTTGATACGCCCTTGCTCACAAGGTGAGCACCATACCATAAAATGAGAGCTTCAGAGGCATATAGAGCAAGCTGGGATAGGCCAAATAAAAGGCCAGCAGTTTGGCTACGACGAAGGCTTCCAAGTTGTGGGATACGAAGCTCATGGCAGAAGAGAGAAAGGATCTTGTTTTGGGCATTGAACGCTGCGACTGTCCGGATGTTGCTCACTCCCTCCCCTGCAATCATGCTCGTCTTTGCATGAGCCTTTGCTGTGTCTCCAGCAAATCCTTTCAGAGAAAGTTGCTGTGTAATGCACAATATAGCAGAATTGAACAGTAAGGAGAAGTCATATTAAACAACTGACTGCTAACATATGATCAGGTTATTTAGCAAATTGAAATGAGCACAATTGAGCTTCATGGACCATCATACAAATCACATAAATCATTCAATGGCAGTAACCTTCCGTTAGCTAAATAAACAAGTACAGTGTTCACACTAGCCATATTGATCGTGCAATTTATTAGGAAATAAATTTTTATTTTTCTAAAATTTAGTTAATTCTTTGTTTGTTTTTTTTCTTTTCCCTATCAGATACTTTTTTTGGGTTGATGATGGCATGAATGGGCTTGCTACTTACTCAAAGGGGGCCCACTGAAACAACAAAACAGGGCTCAGTGAGTAGGCCGACACTAATGAGCCGGGGTCTACATGACCAGGACAAGGACTTTAAAGACATTGCACAAGTAACGTTACAAGTCAGGTGGGTATTTACTGTATGTGGAGCATGCGCAAATTATACAGGCAACTGTCAGAGACTCGGAGGCTTTTGTACTACAATTTGAAAACGAACCTAATTTCTGGAATCCCCCAAAGATTGAACCCTAAAGTAAAAAACGAAAAGATAAGCAGAGGGGGGTGCACAAAGCGCACCAGGCACGAGTTAGCTACTTCCCCTGACAATCCACATTATAAAGACCCTCCAAGAATAATACGAAGGGCCAAAGACAAGTAAAATAGTATCCCTGCCAAAAAAAAAATGTCTACTTTATATCACGGGCGGGCCTACAGTTTCTTGTAACTCTCACATGGGTGTCTTCAGTGAATTGTAAGAAAAAAAAAAAAGGAAAATAAACAAGTATAATAAAGGTTCAAACTTGGGCCTATAAATTCAGACACAGATGACAGAACTGATATTATATACTCTAGCTCTGTAATGTGCGGTGTCAGCTCGTGGGTTATATTTATTATAAAGAGGCAAATAGAAAAAAGGGAATAGTGGGAGAGACTAGATGGGCGTCAAATATGACTGCCACTAAAGAAAACCAAGAAAGAAAGGGTCAGACCTTCCAATTATGCAGCAAAAAAGCTCCTAATCACCAACCATTTATTTAGCAGCATGGGTAGTATGGGTGTCATGGAATCTCTGATATTCTATTTCTTCATAGTTGTTAAATACGAGTTTTTATATTATTATTTAAGTTTTGCATGATTTTCCGAGAGTTAATGTGCAAAACTCGAAGGAAGCACGTGCAGTGCATGGTGCGGTGACACGTAGTTTTATTTTGTCGTTTAATTCTAGGATTGGGGTGAAGTTAAGATTCCATACATGTAAAAGCAGATGCAATGTCTGACACACAGATA
This sequence comes from Purshia tridentata, assembly GCA_003254885.1. Classification (NCBI taxonomy): domain Eukaryota; kingdom Viridiplantae; phylum Streptophyta; class Magnoliopsida; order Rosales; family Rosaceae; genus Purshia; species Purshia tridentata. Next base: position 11,697 of record QANT01008257.1, on the reverse strand, counting down.
AAAATATTATAAAACTGAGACCAACCCACATTGCCCTTTCAGGACTTGGGTCAACCCATCAAAGGAAAAAGCAACCATTTTTCAAAGCAACATGGCTTGGGATGGAAATATAGAATGGATAAAAAATAAAAAACAAAAGAAAGGAAGAAGAAAATTCTAACCTGAGCAAAGTTAGCAAGTACTAGAAGAGGAAAGGTTGCTAGGATGAGCAGGGAGACCCTCCATTCCACTATGAAAGCAACAATGAATGAAGTGAGTAGTGAAGTCATGTTCTGCAGTATCACAGATATCCTCTCAGCAATTGCTGATTTCACATCAGAAGCATCTGTGGCCAAACGGGCAGCTAGAAGGCTAGAGTTGTGCTCCTCTTCATCAAACCATCCAACTTCATTCCTTAAGATTGCTGAATTAGGAACAAGTAAATATTAGAATCAAAGATATTTTACCATAAACTTTAAATTGGCAAATTAAATTGGAAAATGAAGAAAGACCATATGTTTATTTATATACCTGCAAGCATCATCCTCCTCACTCTGGTAGTAAGGTTCTCTCCCATGATACTGAAGAAGTAATGTTGAATCAGATATGCAACCACGGCATACAGTCCAGCTCCTATGTAAATGAAAACATACTCCTTTGTCTTCCTCTCCATGGAGGCAGGGTTGCTATAGTAGAAAACCTCAATCATATTGCTCATTACAATAGCAAAGGTTGGACCAATGAACCCGGACAGTACTGACCCTATAGCACCCATAATTGAATAAGGCCATTCAGGAGCATTTAACTTGAGAAGACGGAAGAAATAGCCATCAGGAGCTCGAGTTTTCCTATCTGTCTCAGCATTTGAAATCATCTCTATCCGCCCATCAGCACCAGTACTGTACTGATAGCTCAGATTCCTTAGGCTGCCAGACCGGAGGCTTAAAGACTTTGTTGACAATGAGTGGCTTAGCCGTGATGAACGTGAACAACGAGTAGATGCATTCCTGAAATCTCTGTTTCCAACCATTTCTTGAAATCGAATTAATGAAGCATAGGCCCCTGCTTTGGCAACCAGTTCTTCATGTGTTCCAGTCTCAACAACTTGTCCTTGTTGTATAACTGCAATGCTATCAACATTTCTTATGGTGGAAAGGCGATGTGCCACAACCACAGTTGTTCTCCCAACCATGAGCCGGTCTAGAGCTTCTTGAACAATGCTCTCAGAGCTTGCATCAAGGGCGCTCGTGGCTTCATCGAGGAGGAGGATCTTTGGGTCCTTCAACATAGCTCTAGCTATTGCAATTCTCTGTTTCTGGCCACCAGAGAGTTGGACCCCTCGCTCTCCTACCTGATTTTGCATTGGAATTTGGTCAAAAATGTGAATGCATTGCATTTATACACAGCCAAAATTACTTTTAAGAGGAATAAATGACACCAACCTGAGTGTTATACCCATTAGGAAGCAGGGTGATAAAACTATGAGCATTGGCTGCGGAGGCTGCAGCTTCTACTTCATCCATTGTTGCATCAGGCTTTCCATAGAGTATGTTCTCGAGTATGGTAGTTGCAAAGAGTGCAGGCTCCTGGTTTACCAGCCCAATCTGATCACGTAACCATTTCAATTGCAGTGATCTTATGTCCACACTGTCCAGCAAAACCTGCCCTGCTAAGCCAACAAGAAATGTTAGCATACATAACCTTTCAGCAATGCCAATAAAATTTTGATATCTCCATACCAGTAAAGTCTCTTAACTTACCCTGGTTTGGATCATAGAACCTTTCTATCAGAGAGACAACAGTGCTTTTCCCTGAACCGCTACCACCAACAACAGCGATAGTCTTTCCAGCTGGGAAGAAGACTGAGAAATTCCGAAAGATGATAATGTCTGGCCTCGATGGGTAGCTGAAAGTTACATCCTTGAATTCTATATTTCCACTGACCTCAGACAAGCACTTCCCATCCAAGGGGTCTTGAATTATGGTGGGCTTTTGCTTAATAATCTCCATCAACTTGTATCCAGCTGATTTACCTTTGCTAAAGGCCCCAAGATTTGAAAATGACTGACCCAAGCTCCTGCAGCATTCAAGCATCATATTATTATTATCAAGAAGGCCTATTCATCTTTAAAGGAAAACAAAATAAAATGGAAGCTCAAAGCTTAAAATCTTACATGCCACCAACAATGGCCGAAAAAATGGCTGTGAATGCTTTGCCTCCATCAGTCTGCCCATTTCGTATAAACACGCCAGCATACCAGAAAACAAGGGCCCATGACATGCAAGCGATACCATATGTACACCCTAGGCCCAGACCTTTGGCCATTCCAGCCTTGTACCCAAGCTTCAAGGTGTTCTGTATGGCGTCTGAATAGGAATTGAGGGCCTTGCTTTCACCAACATATGAATAAACTGTCCGAACTTGTGCAATTGCCTATGCAGACAGAAACGCCAACAGGGTTAGGCAAGAAAAAAACAAACATCTAAGCTATGCACCGTGAAAACCAATACCATAGTCTAAAATTCTAAATCGCTGTCTAGCCAAAAATAAAAAAGCAAACAACTTTCTGCTGCACATGTAAAATCATTATATCACAGTTTGGGTTTCCCAGCAGTAAAATTGTACATAAACATAGCTAGCAACTGAATTGAAATTTATGTTAAGGTTTATACAACTCACTTGCTCAGCCATTATACCGGCATTGGCGTACGATTCTCGGCTCTTGGATGTGAGGCCTGTGAGTGTATACGCATATAAGCCGCCGGCAAAAGCAATTCCCGGAATCACAGCCACACTCAGCAGCGCCAGCCTCCATGCTGATACAAACCCAACCACTAGCCCCGCCAAAAATGTTGAAAGATAGTGTATGAAGTTCCCCACCTTAAATTTAAAAAGTCACAAAATTAAACTAATAATAAATTAAAAAAACGTCATGGAATTATCATTAACATCTACCTACTAGATGAGCTTCCATGATCATCATTAATTAAAATCACAAAAATGCAAATGGAATAATGGAGGCCCGCGCATGTTAGGCGCACGTTAACTCCAGTGGGGCTAACATGCGCAGGCAGAAATTGCAGGATTTGGGTAGTGGGGCCCGCATTAATGCGATGCCCAAGCCCAACTACCCAGATAAGCATTGGCAAATTTAACGCTACCCCGAAGCTGCCCAACACTAGATTTGCTCCATATGGGACAATAAAAATGAGATAGAGAAGGGGGTGGCAAAATGGTAAATTTGGGACCTTCTCGCTAATGGCGTCTTGGACCAGAAGGGTGTCCGTTGAGACACTGAAGACAATGTCTCCAGTTCTTGCGTCGGTGTCAAAGAAGCCCACGTCCTGTTTCAGCACCGCCTCCAAATACTTCTTCCTCAGCGTGCTCACCTGCCTCTCCCCAGTGTACATCCAGCATGCAATCTCTGCAATTATTAAACTTAACTAATTAATTACTCTGATTAACTACAATTTAATTCGTAATCAGAAAAAACAAAAAACGATGAGGTACCTGCATACGATGAGAAGCATACGATGAGTCCAAGATAGACAAAGTACAGAGCATACTGCAATGGACAAGACCAACAAACAATTCATTACTATGTGATGATCAGATCTGAGATCTGTGGTAATGGGAATAGAAGCTTGAGAAATGTTAGATATAAAGAACTGGGTTAGCAAGCAAGTACCTTTGCTACTTCGGCGGTCATTTTCTTCAAATCCATTTGGTTTTTGCCAAACCCATTGACCATTTCACCGAACAAGAGGAAGAAGACGGGCATGGAAGAGCCGTGAATGATGGCTCCCACGCTCCCAGTGATCATGAGGAGACAATCGTACTTGTCAGCGAAGGAGAAGAGCCGATAAAAGGGCAGGCTTTGCTCCTTCTTCTTTTCAGCCTCTGGCAATGTGGTCTTTGCCTCCGTAGTCTCCGCCATTGTAGAAGCTCAACTGAATAACTTGTTTTTCCCAATGGGAAAGGATCAACGTACGGCGAGGTAGGTGACTCAAAAAAATGGGGTTTAAGTTGATTGGTGGTTCATTGCCATTAATGGAAGAAGATGTAAAGAATGAGAGGTTTTGTGGTCATTGAAGATGAGAGAGATCAAAGCAACCCGTTTTTGTCTGGGAGAAATGTCAATATCGTTGGTGTTGGTTTATAAGCCCGAGACTCTCTCTCTCTCTCTCTCTCTGTGTTTCATGTATGGCTTCGTTTGCCGGAAAGAAATGGAAAAAGCAGAGAGTAGAGAGTGAGTGAGAGAGAGCGAGTCTGGGGGGTTGGACCAGTGGTCAAAGGGAGGTGTGAAGAGAGAGAGGTGGGGTGTGGTGGGTGTTATATAGTGTTAAAACTTAATAGCAGTGGTTTTAACTTTTAACTGCGGTTCTGATTTAATATTTATTACTGCATTCGATCTTCGATCCAGGTTAAGTTGAGGAATCTGGTTAACAGTGTTACACTGTGTGTCCTTCACTGCACTCCTACTTCAAAATCAATTATGAAAAAAGTGAGAAACATGCTTAAAAAATGAACAAACAATTGGTCAATGAAGTTCGGATTAACTCAAGTATTGAGGGTAACAAATTTTCAAGTAGTGAGAGATCATGATTAGAAATATGGAAATGTTACTAATGTACAATTTTCATACTTTATTTGATTATTTGAAGAAAATAACAATATACTTTATATTTTTATTAAGAGGGAGCTTCAAATAAGAATGTCCTTATTTAAAAAAAAGTAATCCTTACTTGAAGTTTTCTCCTTTTATCAAATCTTAGAATGGGTTTGTTTAATTATAACATCATTATTATTGTTATAGATTGGTAACAAATACATTTTCCTCCATATCTGTTATTTGAAATTTGCATTCTTATATATATATTTCATATTTCTGAAAGAACCTTTTTGACTGACACTGCACTTGCATGTGTTTTTTAGCAGTCCTTTCTTAAGCTTTTTCTTTTGACGTTCCAACAATTTCCTTTACTGTTCAAACAATCCTCTTCACTTCCTACGTACAAATTATTTTTTCTTTTGGACCTAGTTTGTATGAGTTTTTTCTTTCAAATTTCACACTTTAAAGCTTAAAGTTGAAACAAAAATTTTGGAAGAAAATATGCATGTCTGATTTTTTTTCTTTATTATTTAGAACTCATGGTGAAGACCCAGGATTCAAATTGGGGACAGACCCTTGAAAGGCAAGTCATCAGTAGGGGCATGTCCCCTTAGGACAAAGGCAATGTGCCAGTTATGAATGCTCAAAAAAGAGTCTCCCTTAATGCCCCTCTATGCCATATAAAGACTATAATACATCTTAAAGCAAAGATTACAGAGCCTCATGGACCCATTAATTTCCTGTGCATTCTATTATCATTTTGGCCTCCCAAATCATGATTTGGTGCTCTTAAAAAAGCTTGGCCAGTATCTTTTGTCTGCTCCAGTAACGTACAATGGCCTAGTTGCCATGTTACATTAGGGGTAGGTAGATGGCAAATCCAAGTGAACCTTTCGTTTCCACATGAGCCATCAGCTTCGTCTTTAACAGATCTCCCGTTAAATCAAAGTAGCATCACGTAGTATCAGGGTCACAATTAGTTGAATTTGTGAGCAACATTTGATGTGTCTAAGAATAAGCCTCCGATAAAATTCTTCTATCTATCGGTGGTGCTCCGAACCCAAAATTCATGCTGCAATTTGGGCTTACACCCAATTACCTAAATCTTAGTATCTTATCTAGTTTCACTTGGACTAGACAACAATAATAAAATGTCAAATTTTACAAAACTAGGAAAATTTTAGAGCCAGAGCAATTTGAATATCTTGTGAGGGAGAAGATGACAAAATTCTCTGCTTTATAAGATGTTGCTCTGAATTTAACACAGCCATAACAAGCTTTCGTAAAATTTCATGCATGCATGAGTAAAAAGATCAAATTGTTGAACAATGAGTGATATATTAACCAAATAAGCTAATGATAAGTCCTTGATTGATCATATTACGATTTTAACTAGAAAACTTAGGATATAAGCATACAAGCTGTCAAATCTGCATAGAATATTGGCGTGTGAATTAATAAGCATTCTTAATTACGTACCAATTAGCTCCTCATGTTGAGAAACCTAAGTCTAGTCATGTTTTGATATCTGTTGTATAATTTCTAATTTCTCCTTATCACGCAACGCAAATCTAGGGTATTGACGAACAAGTCATGACAAACCAGAACAATTACAATTCAGAATATGAATAATTTTCAACCTTGTAATCATATTATACACTGTAAACTGATAGGTACGTAAGAGAGAGAGAGACCATAATTTGGAGCTTGTGACTGGCATCTTCTTTGAAGCTGCATGTTAGCACACCATTATGATAACTGAGCTTAAAAACGAATTAAACAATATATGATGGAACATATGTTGTCCCATAACATCGTATTCGAAATTTTGACAAGTAAATATAATATAAACGAGAATATGCTTAAGTGTTTGATCAAAGTCATTTGACAATCGAGTGTGCGGCTATGAGCCCCAATAGGTCTAATAAAGTTTTGGGTAATATATCAATGGAAGCAGCTATATATATATAAAACTAAAACATAGCCCAATTGGTGTTTTTAAGCCGAAAAGGATTTATCTATAAGTTGAAGTGGCTTTGGTCTAATTGTAGCTCCTTTTGGGGACAATAGATCCGTTTTGGTGAACTAATCTTGTCCTAGTATATGTTTTGTTAACATTGTGTGTGGTATGCAGGCATGTGATATGCTTCTTAAAGTAAGGGTTTAATTCATATTCTATAGTTTAAACAGTCGTTGAAATTTCTTATATTTAATTTTTTTTGGCCAAGCATGCAAAGGTTGAAGCTAATAGGACCACAACCTAGAGGCAAGAACCACATTTTGGAGTCTGTGCTCCCTCAGCTGCACAGAGTTTCCTTAAATAAATTTTTAAAGTGTTGAACATGGTTAAACACTTAAACATGAAGAGATTGATTTTCAAGAAATAAAAAATGGGTTAATTAATTTGCATGACCCAGTAAATGAATTTGTTATTGTATATCATTCTTGTTTTGAAGAGACCTTTTATGTTGAAAGCTCAAAAGCTATGTTAATATATAAATCATGACCAGTGGTCAAAAAAAAAAAATATATAAATCATGACAGCAGAGGCACAATGGCACATAGTGTTGAAGATTTAATAATCAAATGAACTCCTTAAGCTCAAAAGCTATGTTAATATATAAATCATGACAGCAGAGGCACAATGGCAAATAGTGTTGAAGATTTAATAATCAAATGAACTCCTGAATATCATGGAAAAAGAAGTAAAGTGGTCCATTCATTGTGCAACTCCTACACAATCAAAATCTCATCTGCACCACACTTTGGGGACCCTCAACTTGTCACAGTCTTAATTATTCTCCTCTTGTAATTTTCATTAATAGTCCCCGCCCAATACAAGATTAGTTTCACTTTGAGATGTTGACGTCTTATTGCAGATATTCATATCACGGGTGGTCTTGACTCATCATCTCATGAGATTGACAACTCAACTCAATCCAATCCAACACTCCAACTCTGGCTCTGTTTGGACTCTTAGAAACTTTAACTGCTCAGATTTTCCAGCCAGCTGTGAGTTAGTGACTGTGAATTGGGCTATGGATTTATGGTCTTGGGCCTGTTCAAGCCCATCTTTTAGACAATCACACTCACACTCACAGCTGGTAGCAGAATTACACAAGCATGGGTTCAAAGTTTCGAACTTTATGAAAAGTATGTAAGCATGGTTTATATATGCTCCAGGATGTCTGTAAAGTAATGCAAACTGTTTAGGAGTATACAATGCATGTGTGTATCATAGCTCGTAATGGACCCAATACCAAAAAGAGAATGAATCAATGGAATCTAATAATGTTTACTTACTTTTCACAAAGTGCTTATGATTGTTAGTTGTGGGTATGGCCGTAAAGTAAGAGGGGGGTAAGCCTGAGAGAGCTTTACATTTGTATAATTTCTGTGTTCCTTCTTAATGATGCTCTCTGCCATGTGTATCTTAGTTCAACTCCATAACACTCTTGGTATTAGGAGAGAATCCAAGGAAAAGCAACCTACAAGTGAAGCTGAATTTTAATCTTATTCCTTGTAAATGAAACTTTCCAAATCCATCATTATGGGCCAGAAGGCCAGGTTGATGATAATATGGCCAAGATCAACCTGAGCCCATTGTTTGCATCCATATGGGCCAGAAGGCAGGGACCCAATAGACCTCAAAAGAAACCTGTACTTGATGAGTCCAGCCCAATAGAACAAGTTGATTCTGGCGCTTCACAATTCAAATTTCAAATTCATATCCAAAATTGGATCGAAAACGGTCAGACGGAGGGGACCCCACCAGCTATTTTTTTTCAAAATTTGAAAACAACCCAAATTCCTTGGTATTGTTGAATCTCTTTATATACTCTGAAACAAAGCTCCCCCGTTTCACAATTGAAAGCCTCAGATCTAAAACCCTGCTTGCTCGGTTTAGCCCAGACGTCTTTGTATACGTCTTTGGGTCATCCTCTCCCAACAAACAAGAAGCTTAAACAATCAGCAAGAGAAAATGAGAGAGTGCATCTCAATCCACATTGGTCAGGCTGGAATCCAAGTGGGTAACGCCTGCTGGGAGCTCTACTGCCTCGAACATGGCATTCAGGTTGTTCTTCTTCTCCTTCTTCTTCTTCTTCTTCTTCTTCTTCTATTTTCCTGGTTTACTTTTTTTCTGGGTTTCTTTTTGCTAATGTATTTTGGGCCTTCTTTTACAGCCTGATGGACAAATGCCAAGTGACAAAACTGTAGGAGGTGGAGACGATGCCTTCAACACTTTCTTCAGTGAAACCGGAGCCGGAAAGCACGTTCCCCGTGCTGTGTTCCTGGATCTTGAACCCACCGTCATCGATGAGGTGAGGACCGGGACTTACCGTCAACTCTTCCACCCAGAGCAACTCATCAGCGGCAAAGAAGACGCCGCCAATAACTTCGCCAGAGGCCACTACACAAGTAAGAACCTCCACCCCAACCCCATTTTCAGTTTTTCAAATTTTCAATTCCAAGAAGACCGGAAATTTATGGTGTCCTTATGTTGTTTGAACAGTTGGGAAGGAGATTGTGGATCTGTGCCTTGACCGCATCAGAAAGCTTGCGGATAACTGTACTGGGCTCCAAGGGTTTCTTGTGTTTCACGCTGTTGGAGGTGGGACTGGCTCTGGTCTTGGGTCTCTGCTCTTGGAGAGGCTGTCTGTGGATTATGGAAAGAAATCAAAGCTTGGATTCACAGTTTACCCATCCCCTCAGGTCTCAACCTCTGTTGTTGAACCTTATAACAGCGTCTTGTCCACTCACTCCCTCTTGGAGCACACTGATGTGTCTGTGCTTCTGGACAACGAAGCCATCTATGATATCTGCCGCAAATCGCTTGACATTGAGAGACCCACTTACACCAACCTCAACAGGCTCGTTTCTCAGGTATAAAATTTGACATTGTTGGTGTGGATTGAAACTGTTTGGTTATTATTATGCATTTCAATTGCTAATGAGAATGAGGAATTGGGTTTTGTGGTACACAGGTTATTTCCTCGCTCACTGCTTCTCTGCGTTTTGATGGGGCACTCAATGTGGATGTGACAGAGTTCCAGACCAATTTGGTCCCATACCCAAGAATCCATTTCATGCTTTCCTCCTATGCCCCTGTGATCTCCGCCGAGAAGGCCTACCACGAGCAACTGTCCGTGGCTGAAATCACAAACACAGCCTTCGAGCCGGCTTCTATGATGGCCAAGTGTGATCCAAGACATGGGAAGTACATGGCCTGCTGTTTGATGTACAGGGGAGATGTGGTTCCAAAGGATGTGAATGCGGCTGTGGCCACAATCAAGACCAAGAGGACCATTCAGTTTGTGGACTGGTGCCCAACTGGGTTCAAGTGCGGAATCAACTACCAGCCTCCCACTGTGGTTCCTGGTGGTGACTTGGCCAAGGTTCAGAGGGCTGTGTGCATGATTTCAAACTCTACCAGTGTTGCTGAGGTCTTTTCCAGGATTGACCACAAGTTTGATCTCATGTATGCTAAGCGTGCGTTTGTGCATTGGTATGTTGGTGAGGGTATGGAGGAAGGTGAATTCTCTGAAGCTAGGGAGGACTTGGCTGCTCTTGAGAAAGACTATGAGGAAGTTGGGGCAGAGTCTGCTGAAGGTGAAGATGATGAGGGTGATGAGTATTAGAATTACCAATTGCTAATCCTCAAACCTGTTATTGGGTTCTGCCAATGGACTTATTGGTTTGTAACATCGTTTACTATCTTGTTTTCCTTATTTGTTGAACTTTGGATTAATGGATTAATGGATGCTTTCTTTGTTATAATTTGGTCTTGATCTAATGTATGCCATATTTCTCCAAGCAGCATTCTGGGCAATTTATTTTCACATCATCTCATACGGTACAGCAACGTTTGCACATCAAAGACTGCACTTCTCTTTTTATTGAAAATTGAAACAAAGACCCACAATGATGAAAAGATACTAGTAAAAAGTTTCTATTTAAAGGGAGGAAAAAAAGCCTAAAGAGGAACTTTCGTACGATTGTGAGAGGCCAAAAGGAGGTAAACGAGTATACAAACAAAAAAGCTAATAACTTGGAAATTTCTATTCTGTTGTTGATGAGGCCGTTTGGATCGTGAGAAAATTATCAAGAAAAAACAAAGACTTAGAAATTCTCCGGACAGAAAAAGGTGAATTTAAGCCAACTTTCATCCAAAAATATAAGAAAAAGAAATATACCAATAATATTTTAATTATTATATTTTTATACTATTTTATATCTTATTATTTTATTAAACATAATTCTTCTTTTTCTTATTAAAATTTTATTTTATTTTACTATTAAATAGAATATTATATAAATTATTACATAAAATGGTACAGAATTGTAATATAAAAATATAAAAAATGTAAACATTATTAGAAATTTACATTATCCTTCGATCAGATTTGAGGTCAGATTCATCTGTCCTGAAGGTCAATTAGTGATATCTTCACTAAAGCATGTCCCCATTTGAGTCACGAAGGAGTGAGATAAGCTGTAGGCGGTGCTTTTTTGGAAGTCGGTTTCATTCAGTTGTATTTGTTAAGTTTGATTAAGCTACGACTTTGATTTGTAAACTAACATCCAAAATTACAAAAAATACTTGATTGTAACATAGATAAAACATATTAAAAATACTTATGGTTAACACATAATCTAACCACGTTTTAAAACATTTTAATAGAAAACACGTCCAACAAATAAATAATAGCCTAAATTTTTTTGTAAAACCTAAAGAAAACAAATTTAATAAAAATAAGAGTTTTGCCAAAAAAAAAAAAACAAAAAATACTAAGGCAACTTGTATTTTCATGTTATCACAGTGACAACCTGTTATGGTCTCGACCTGATAAAATTTGACCATAAATGATTTTGTTGGGACCATAAATGGTCTCAGCAATTAAGGCTTAGTTTGATATTATAGTGAAAAAAACTGCAGTGAAGTAATACAGCAGTGAAATAAAACAGCTGTAAAGTAATGTCCGCTAAGTGTTTGGTAAACTATATTTTTAAAAATGCTGTAGTACAAAAGCAGTATGAAAGTGTTTGGTAAATTATAATATAAAACTGTTGTGTCTATTCATAATTATTAAAATGAACATGATGC
>QANT01008252.1:0-23980 GCA_003254885.1 Purshia tridentata | reverse complement strand
TTTATTTTAATAAAATAAAATAATAAAGTTGCAAACCTTAACCCCTGGCTGCCCTAACCCTCCCCCATCCCAAACTCCTCCGGAGGAGTGATCTCCGGCCCGGTTTTCACTCCCCTACAAACCCCCATTTCTTTCTCTCTCTCTCTCTCTAACCGGCCGCAAGTGAGTAAGGGTGCTATTGAAGATAGGTGAAAAGACTAAAAAAGACATGTTTTTATGAGAGAGGGTCGAAGGACCTCCTCCAATAAGAACTGACGGAAGTATTGTTTCAATGTTGAAGGTCTTCAAATTTATAATATATATATAGTCTTTCTCTAGGATAAATGTTCGTAATTTTTAGTTTTATTTTTTAATTTGAGCTGAATGGCCGATTGACCGTATAAGAGAAGGCTCCCATTTGAACACATTGTCCAGTCAGTATAGGAGAGCTGACGGTCAGCGAGGGAAATTTGCAATCCGCACGATCGCACATGAGAAAATATGTGTATATATATTTGTTAAACTCAAGTAATGTATACGAAAAGTTGAAGGTCTGATTTTTACAATTTGCCTTAGACTTTCAAAATTTCAAAATCAAAAGCGAGAGGGAGGCAAGCTTAGGTTGCAAAATCTTCTAGGACAATGAAGGCGCTTTTGTTGGAAGATAAAAACTTGAGGTTTATTTCTATTAAAAGTTTATTTTCGATTCCACCATGAATATAAACAACAAATAATGTTTAAATTTTATTTTCATCTTAATTTTATATAAAAGCAAGTAAGTTTAACGCATATACCGATATACAACATGAACCATACAAATGTAAGGTCTATTCACTGTCAATAACTTTGTAGCCTAGTGGTATCATTCCTCAACTTGCAGCATATGATCAGTGGCATTGTACTTTGAATTCTAGCAAGAAAAAAGAAAGGGAGGCATAATAAATTTGTAATATGCATTTTATACAAGAATCGAAAAGTAGTGTTTCGAAAATAGTATTACATTACCATAAAATCACTGTTGATTTCACTTTATTGTTTTTTCCTTGGCACAAAGCGAAGAAATAAGAAAAAAAAAAAAACTCACGAGTGCTTTGAAGCCTGTCAAAAAGTAACATGAAACGGCGGTAGGTCGGGCCCGCCGCGAGACCCCGATTCTCAAAACACGGCATCCGAATAAATAATTTAAATATATTATCCGTCAATAATTAAAATATTTAGGTGGGAACAGCACGACGACTTTTCTTTGTTGTTTCACTCTAATTCGACAAAAATTAAAGACGCCTGCCAGCCCTTTTTGTCAAATTAATCATATTAAAGTAAAACACATTGATTAAATATTATAAAGTAAATCCTACTTACGAGCTAAAGAATAAAGACGACTGAACTCGAATCTTTTATATAAAACCATACTCTCAGTCTCACTCATACTCACTCCCCCTCCCTCTTTTTCCTCTGTCGCTATAAACCCAGTACAAAAGAGACGAGTGTGTGTGAGAGAGAGCGCATTTGGCTATGAAGATGGGTCGGAGCTCCACAGCAGCCAAATGGGTCTTACCGTTTATGCTTCTTCTTGGTCGTTTGGCTACTGCAATCCTTGCAGAAGATGGTACGTCTTCTGGGTTCTCTGTTTCTCAAATTTCTATCTCAATGATAGAAAACTAGAAAACATTCACGCTCTCTCTTTCAGTTTTTGTTAGTTTTGGTGTGTTTTATTTTCTTTTAAACTCCTGAGATCTGATAAACACTGTAGTCCCAAGTTGGTATGAAAGATTCTTGACTTGGATTTTGTTTGCAATTTTGTGTTTTGTTTCTTCCAATTGTAAGTACTAATCTGAAATTGGAATCTTTGTGTTGCATTTGGTCTATGTATTGAGTGTTTATAATCTGAAATCAGTGACGATTATGGTCATTTAGCTCCACCACCATTGATTGGTTCTTTGAGATCCTGTTTCACTTTGGTCACCAACACATCCTACTAAAATAATCACTTTGATTTTCACAGACAAAAACCCAATAATCAATGTATTAGTGTGTTGGAGCTCAAGTTTTCTTGGAGCTTTTTTCTGTCATTCAAATGGAGGTTACTTGGTGAGGTATTAGTGTGTTGCTAATTCTGAGCATCACAATTAGTTTATTTGCAAGGCTCTCCCAAATTTTAGGCTTTTATATTGTCTTATAAACTTTTGGGGCCTAAAAATTATGGGTGCATAAAAAGTGAGCTTGGCACTAACCCGTACACAATAATGTCCCTGTTGCTAGTTACCCTTTGGTCAATGCTATAGTCGGGTAAAATGACCAAAGTGTACAGAGTTGGCGCCAAATGACTGGCCTTTTTGCCCTAATTAAGCAAAAGGACAATGTCCTTTCCGTAAAGGATACTGCCCCCAAGTAATTTTATAGTTGTACAGTACTTGAGATTACTTACCCCGATCGCCATCCACATGGTGTTTGGTGTCCGTAAATCAGTGACCGTAAAACTGCTTTTTAGACTTAATGTGGGTCTTGCGCCTAAAAAAAGACTTAACGTGGGTCCACGCGTTTATCTTATTGGTTTTTTTGGCCAAATATCTTATCGGTTTTTATTTTTAAATTTTTTGATAGTTATCTTATTTATTTTCTGATATTTAGAAAAAAGAATTATATGATTTTGGGCTTCCTGACATTTGAGTTCCATGGATGGATAAGGTTATCCATTGCTTAATTTCCTTCTGATATCTGCTGTGGTGAACTGGGAAACTGAAGCACCACAAAATTGAAGGCAAAGAGAAAATGAACAAACAAAGAAAATATAATATGATAACGATCATAAGATATTTCCCAAACATTTTTAATGTTTTTGGAATTGAAAACAGCACCTTGAGAATGACAAATTTTTTCAACTTGGTAATATTATTGAATTTATGTGGTGGAAAAATGGCACTGGCCGACAGTGCTTTTCCTGAGATGGCATGTTGTTCCACTGTCATGTCATGACAGAAGATATATGACTCTGTTTTGTTTCACATTGGACATATGGAAGACCATTTCTTGACCATTGGGCAGTATGTAGTTATTTACAGTATGGCTAGTAGCTCGTGGCATACATACATTGTTGTGACATACATTTTTTTGTTTGGCTAAACCATGGTTTTGATATATATACTTTAGGACAAAATTACTTTCATTATCTTACCTAACTATGTTTTGGAGTAATTTAGCGAGACTGTCACACTATCACGAGGCATTACTATTAGTACTGTCACATATTAGAATATATTTGAATCAATAACATTATGGGACGGTCCGACTATCATATTTAAATCATTGTTCATATTTATACAAGCATAAAAATTATTGACAATTGATTAATTTGATTTTTTTAGTAAAAAGATTGATTTGTTTTCTCATACTGGTAATATTAACTCTTGCATTTGCATCAGGACCACTGCCGAACGGTGATTTTGAAGTAACCCCAACAGGCGGATTTTCTGACGAGGCCATAGTAGATGGGCCTACTGGGATCCCGAGCTGGAAATCAAACGGCACCGTAGAGCTGGTGGAGTCCGGGCAAAAACAGGGTGGGATGATCCTCATCGTACCCCAGGGTAAACACGCGGTGAGGCTCGGAAACGACGCCGAAATAAGCCAAGTCGTGAAGGTGGAGAAGGGCTCCATCTACTCCGTCACGTTCAGCGCGGCTCGCACGTGCGCGCAGCTGGAGTCGTTGAACGTATCAGTGCCACCTGCATCGCAGACGATAGACCTTCAGACACTGTACAACGTGCAGGGGTGGGACCCTTACGCGTGGGCTTTCGAGGCAGAAGAGGATGATGCGAGGTTGGTCTTTGCGAATCCCGGAATGGAGGATGACCCCACTTGTGGGCCCATCATTGATGATATTGCCATCAAGAAACTCTTTACCCCGGATAGGCCCAAAGGTAAAAGAAATCTCACTTCCTTTCTTTTTTCGATGCTATTACTATTACTATTACCCTGTTTGCTAAGGTAAAGCTGTAATTTTCTCGGAGTAGGTAAAAATGATCTCATGCTTTTTTGACCTTTTGATCCACTATCTGGACCTTAGTCTCATTACATTCCGAAAGTCTAAAGCTGGAGAAAAATATATAGTCAGAGTAGGTTGTGAATCATTGAACGGCACATGATATTTCTGTTGTTTTATGATTGACGATATTTCTGTTATTTATGATTGCAAATTCTAGCAAACCTAAAGTACATACAAATGTACGTTACTAAATGCCAAATGGTTACTATTTACTATTTAAATTTGTGCAGACAATGCGGTGGTTAATGGTGATTTTGAGGAAGGTCCATGGATGTTTGCAAACATCTCACTAGGAGTGCTGCTTCCCACCAACCTGGACGAAGAAACGTCCTCCTTACCCGGTTGGATTGTCGAGTCCAACCGGGCAATTAGGTACATTGACTCCTACCATTTCAGTGTGCCACAGGGCAAGCGAGCTATTGAATTGCTTTCTGGGAAGGAAGGGATCATTTCCCAAATGGTTGAAACTGCCCCAAACAAGCCATATGTCCTGAGATTTTCTTTGGGACATGCCAATGACAAATGCAAGCAACCTCTTGCTGTTATGGCCTTTGCAGGTGACCAAGCCCAAAATGTCCATTACACCCCTAATTCTAACAGCACTTTCCAAAGTGCCAGTGTGAATTTCACGGCCAAGGCTGAGAGGACAAGGATTGCATTCTACAGTGTGTATTACAATACAAGGACTGATGACATGAGCTCACTGTGTGGGCCTGTGGTGGATGATGTGAGGGTTTGGTTTTCTGGGTCCAGGAGAAATGGGCTTGGAGGGTTGGGCCTAAGACTTGGGCTTGTTTTCTGGGTGTTTGTATGGGTTTTAGTTTAGCTATAGGTTGGGTGTTGTTAGTGAGTATAACTGTATAAGTATGCTTTGGTTGATCTGGCATGGGAGTGTCGGCAAATGATAGTCCAAAGTCCGACGTTGTATGTGGTCTTTGCTTTTATAATTTTGCTATGAGAATGAGAATCAATGTCTTTTCCTTTATGGAATATTCTTAATGGTAAAGTCATAGGCCTTCTAAATTTCTAAGTAAGAGATTCAAAATCCAATTTAATTAACTCAAACTCGACCCATCTAATTTGATTGGTTTCGATTTCTTTGACGAATTAAATCAGTCCATAAATTTAAAAGTTTATATGATTGGAGTTGACGGATTTCTTCGTGAAAATCCAATCAATTGTAGTTTAATTTGTAGAGTGCTTATGCACACATCCATGATAAGACTATGTTTTTTTATCGTATCCATCCTTAAAAAAGCACAATCCAGGTTGGAGATCAGTACGCATGCTTGCTATAGGCCAATTTCTTACCCCGAAAGGTTATGAACTTTTACTTTACCACTTTTCCTAATCTCAGTTCATGAGGTGATATGCATCTAAAATTACATTCATTCTTTAAAATGAGGTTCACCCTCATGTGAAATACAAGTTTTCACGTTCCTTTGAGAAGATTATAAGTTGGGTTTCGTAGTACATGCATCAATGCCATCAAAATCAGTTCTCATTTGATCTTTACGTAGCTTTTTTAGTAAAATTGGATTACCACCAAAAAATTTAAATCTTATCTATTTCTATAGTAATAATTAAGAAAATATAATAAGCTAGCATCTTTATGAAAAAAATTTGTTCATGTTTGATGTATTTTGTAAAGGAAAATTTGTAATTTCAATGAGGCGGTTATCATTTTAACTCATATTCTCAAAAGTTAATAATTTATTTTTGGTAAATTTTGGACCGATGACCTCTTATAGAGATGATACACTCAACCAACTCGATTCAAATTTCAACATATTTTCGAATCTAAGTTTTCATATACACCAAACAAGCTCAACAATCTCTTAAAATCAGCTTGCCTAACCAATTCTATATTGATATTTTTTACTCTAAACTTAACATTCTCTACCTTTTTAATTAATTCAGCAATTTCCCAGTGCAAAAAAGCAACCAAGTAGAACATTGGAGGCCCATCAGATTTATAGGGTTTCAATACAAATTGTTTAACTCAGTCCCCTAGCCATGCGGTGAAGTGACGAAATTATCCTCGGGCAGACGTCAACGTATGGCACACCTCCAATTCTATAAAAAGGTCGAAGGGAGAAGCAACCAGAAATTAGGAGAAGAAAGAGCGGGGGGGTCTTCTTTCGCATTTTCAAACCTCTGGAAGGTCTCACCGTCCTCTCTCCTCTCGCCTCCTCTTTGTTCTTTCCCATAAATGGAAGGCGAAGAGGGGCCCGCCGCCGCCGCCACCACCACCGTCAACACCGACGTCACCGCCATCAGCACCACCGACTCCCCCCCACCGTCTCCACCGCACGACCATGAAATCTCACCAGTTGGATCGCCCGATCACAACTCGTCCTCCGAGATTCAACCATTGCCGTCCGATGATGAACCCGATCAATCATCTTCTGTGACAGGCGGTCTCTCCGAGGATCTCAAACAAAAAATTATTAAGCAGGCAATCTCTCTCTCTCTGTGTCTATCGCTGAGCATGCGGTTCTTGAATCATGATAATGAGCCCCTTGAATCTTTGTGTCTGTTTGGTTTTGGATTAATGAAGGAATATGAATTGGAAATGACGTTTGGATCTTTGAATACTCTTTTCATATTTGTTTTATTGATTATTAACCCTAGAATCGCATTCTATCTCCCCGAATGTTTGAGTGGCTTTAGCATTTTTGAAATTATGCGAAGAATTCATGCTTGTTTGGTCTAAATTGGTTTAAGAAATGTAAAACTTTTTTGTTGATCTCATGTGTGCATATGCATGGAATAAGTGAATTTTGAAATCACTGTTCGAAGCCATATTATAAAGAAACGTAATGTACTATTTTTCTTTGCCCACAGTGCTAACTTTTAACTTGCACTTCAGAAAAAATAAGAAGAGAGTTTAGAGGTTTGGTAGGGAGAGAAAATTAGGAGTAGTTTCAGTTTCTGTGCTTTTAAATTAAGTCTGAAGTTTGACTCTTGCTGCACTTTAATCAAATAGTGAGGTTAAGGTTTGATTAGAAAGTAAAGCTATAATATTTTTTCATTACATTGTACGTCAGGCTATATTAATTTTAGGATCCCATGAAAGCACACTTTTTTCTTTTTTGTGGTTTTGCAGGTAGAATATTACTTCAGTGATGAAAATTTGCCCAATGACA
This sequence comes from Purshia tridentata, assembly GCA_003254885.1. Classification (NCBI taxonomy): domain Eukaryota; kingdom Viridiplantae; phylum Streptophyta; class Magnoliopsida; order Rosales; family Rosaceae; genus Purshia; species Purshia tridentata. The sequence goes on along the minus strand of QANT01008252.1, from coordinate 16,810 downwards.
AATATATGTTGAGTTTGATTAAGAAGAACAAAGAAGGTTTTGGTGAGTAATTATGATTTTATGTTTGATTCAATTTAGTTTTAGTGGTATGATATTTTTTTACAAAACTAAAACTTGCATATCTTTTTGTCTGATTTCTATACACCCTGGTTAAACGATTATCTTGCCATTGATGTCCTCCAAATGGCCATGAACTTGGTCCACTTGTAGGTTTAAAATTTTTTCTCCAGGTGATACAAATAGACTTGTGATGAAAAGTTGTTACTCTTTGTCGTTCAAGTGCTTTTTAGAAGCTGCCCTGTCTCTTTCTTTCTAATGTTTATATCTTGGCTGCTAGAAGCAGACCGAAATGCCTTTTGAGCTGAGTGTTGACCCCTTATGGTGTTATGGGAAGTATTTTATGCCAGTGGAGCAATAGTAGAGTAGAGAAGAAGAAGGTGATGAGTAAAGCAGGTACTTCTGACACGTTGCCTTGCCTGGATGTTTTCCTGGTGCAGCTAGATTTAGCTGTGCCGAGCATCTGGGATTGGTTTGAATGACTATGCAACTGACTGCTGACTGATTCCTTCTCTACTCATTAAATTCTATTGTGAGAGCAGTTTCCTGATTTAGGAAGCTTTTAGATCCTTTCGTTAGGCCTTGTTTCTGATTTATTGTAATCTTGATGATTTATCACTTCTGAGATGGGGAATCATTGCTTCTCTAGTGGCAGGAATAAGAGAACTGCCCCATCCTATTATAGAATTCTCTTCTATTTCTCCCACCATGTTCATGTGTGACAGCTTTTGATTATCACTATCTGCAAACCCATGTGGTGCATTTTTTTATAAAATAATTATGAAAGTTAAATTAATAATTTTTAGATTATATTCTTGATGTACTTATACTTGAAATGGCAAATACCTATAAACTTACAAAATAATATAGAGTAGTAACTATGCTTTTATAAAAGAAATACTTTTTTGAATATCAAGATAAAATTTTGTTGAAATTCCTGAAAAATTTCAGTGAAATTGTCTACTTAGAGCTGGTGATAACCAAATTTGTATGTTTTTGTATTTGATTTTGTTTAAGATCCAAATACTATTGGATCTGACTGAATTAAGACTCAATTTGCATGCCAATTTCATTTGATGGTTCATACTTAAAATTAATTTTTAGCTTCAATTGCAATCAAATTATTGTGAGATTAAATAGAACTGATCTGATTAGATTCTTAATTCTGTTGCAATATAGATCTTGGAATGCGGGTTCGCATTTGGATTTTACAGTTTATAATGTTAGATTCATATTCTGATTCCACCTCTATGGCAGAGCTTTGTGTTTTCTTATGGGATGCTACCAATTCAAGAATTTTCTATTGCTTTATAGTAATTTAGTATCAAATTCATTGTTTTTGTTGACTCATGTTATGTAGTGGTCGGAATCTTAATTTTTTTACTTTTCTTTTATTTAGTAATATTTGTGTTGTTATCTAACAGTTTGCACTAATTTTTGGCATATCTTCTTGCAGTTCCCATTTCAGTTATTGGTTCTTTTAGAAAAATGAGAAAGCTCATGCGAAACTATTCATTAATAGCAGCTGCATTGAGGGAGTCTTCCCTCCTTGTAATATTCTTCTTTTGTTCTTTTGTAGAAATTTATGTTCCACTGAATCCTGAACATGCTAAATGATTAACATAATTTCCCTTCTTGTAGGTTGTGAGTAAAAATGGGAAGAAGGTGAAACGACTTCATCCTCTTCCATTAACTGAAACCAGGGATCCAAAGGTATTCTTTGGAACTTGATCTTATTTTATTTTGTTATATTGCTTTTAGAAAACTCTGGCATCTAATTTGTGCATTATAGTGCACTGTTTTGGTGGAGAATCTACCTGCAGATCATTCAGTGGAGAACCTTCGGAGAATATTTGGTGAAGCTGGAAAGTATGATTTTTTTTTTTCTACCTTTTTTTTCCCGATTCTGTCACATTACTTTTCTCTCCAATTTATGATTGTAGCATACTTTTGAAATTTTCAGTATAAAGGATGTATGCATAGTTGATCCACATGCCACAGAAGCATCAACAAAAGGCGGAAAGGCTGAGAAGCCAATCTGTAATAAGGTATGGTAAATATAGAGGGCTTGAACCATGATTCTGTATGTTTTCTTATTGCTAAATATTAAACATGGTTTTTAATTTTATGTGCACTTTGCACCATGCAGTTTATCATGAATAAAGGTTTCTTGAGCATGGTTGTTTTATGACGTGCTTAGGCACCTTAGGTTCATTGCTATTCAAATCTTAATTCTAGACTTGAATGCTATGGACAAGTATAAAAAAGAGTGCCTATGTTATTCTGCTTCTCCTCCAGGCAGCCACTGCCATGACTCTCGCCAATAGTTATAACTTCTGTAAAAAGATTCTATCCCTGTGCCCTCTTGGTGATTAAAGGAAGAAATGGAGTTGCATAAATCAAGGTTTAAGGGAATCATACACTCATGATTCATACACTATAAATCCCTTCTTGTCTTTTGGTATTATGTTGTGGTGTTTAGTTTTTACATACAGATGGTAGGTGTGCAATCTGTTTTAATTGTTTAGTATACTTAGGATATAATAAAGATGATTGCATGTGAACACTGTCTGTACATGATGATTGAGATCTACTTTATGAAGACAATTTTAAGATTTTTTGGCAGCCTCATGTGTAAATGTTTCTGATTCTTTGCTGCAGTTGCATGCACTTGTGGAGTATGATACTGTGGAGGCTACTGAGAAAGCAGTGAGTGTCTTGTTCTTTCTGTCTTTGTTGTCATTATTATCATCATTTTGCATTTGGCTCTATAGCTTTGATAGTCAATCCTTAGGTTATTGTTTCTTTCATGATAATTTGGTTTAGGTTGCTACTTTGAATAATGAGGAGGACTGGAGAAATGGCATGCGAGTGAAGCTTCTTAAGCAAATGGTAATTGTTCCTCACTGTTTTTCTCCATTCTTGGCAATGGGAGTAATTAATGTTGGTTTTACTTCAGGGGAAGTATGGGCAGAGAAGACAAGCCTGGAGGGGTTTTGATTCTGAGAAGAGTAGTAATAACCGAACATCTGATGGAGATGAGGAGAATCATAATGTAAGTGAGCATCATAATGGTACACGGACAACTGATGAAGAGGTAAGTGGCGTCGGTTTCTCTCATAATTGGAGTTTATTTATTTATTTATTTGTTACCCAAGTCCTGATTAATCCCAGTTGCATGCAAATCTGTCTTTAACACTTCACTGTTGATTGAATTATACCGAACTAAGAGTTGAAACACTTCAATTAGATTTTAAATTGCGATATAAAATTTTGATGGGTTCACCTAATCTTACCCAGCGTCGAATTGAAGCCTCAATAAGAAAATTGAAATTCTTACTGGATCAAAATATTGAGTGTATTGTGAGTTTAGTTCTACTGTGGCTATTCTATATGCTTTTGGTAAATCTAAATAAACTAAAGCTACCACAAAGAATTTGAAGAAAAAATGGAAGCAAAATGGAAAATTGGAAGGTTGATACTTTCTGTTTTCTTCTGTTATTCTAGGATGGAGAACCTGTTCCCAAGGAGAAAACTGGGCAGAAAGGTCGAAATCGGGGGCAATCGGGAAGGCAGAAGTACCGAGTGACCAATGGGTTTGGTATGTTGATGAATTACCATTGTGAATTGATTTCTTCCCTTTTTAGACTACTTTTCCTATTATAACTTAAATCTCTGATATTATTCCCCCCAGGCCATGGAACTACTTCGTCTAGTCATGCGATTGAACCTTCAAAGCCACCTCCTGGCCCAAGGATGCCTGATGGAACCAGGGGTTTCACAATGGGGCGAGGTCGGACTCCGATCTCCAATCAGAGTTAGCAAGTGATCTGATATCTCCAGATCTAGAGGGATTTTGTGTTCCATGCAGTTTTCCATGTATTGCACTGAGACCTGGTAATCCGGAGTTATTGTATATTCGTGCTGGTGGAATATGTGAATCAATCCAAACCCGAGTTCTGTTTGAATTTTTTATTTTTTATTTTTTATTTTTTATTTTTTATTTTTTCTGTTTGTGAATGAATGCAGTGATGAGGGTGGGTAATGCAGATGCATGTAGAATTTCTGTTACTTGTTAGATCAAGATGCAAGGTTTGGGATTGTCTGCTACAACACATGGTCTGTATTATGGTTATTCATATTCCACACGTATAATGAAGTTATGAATTTACCCCCTTTTCCTTTTTCTTTTTTCCAATTTACCGCTTTTTGCGTTTTTTCCATAAATATTTTGTATTAATGCAGCCGATGTTAATGTACATTGAACTAATATCAAGTTGGGGCCATTCCAACAATTTTCTTTTTCTTTTGGTCAGTATGCTGTTTGAATATCAATTTAGATTATGTATTTAAACATTAACTAATTACTAGTTCAAAAAGTTTAATGTAATTTAGTTCATATGATAATGTGAAAACATAATATGCAAAGGCAAAGCAGTCTACAGTTAGAATGTTAGGGATGGAAAATGGCAAGTGGCAAACAATTAGTTGTAAGATTAAAAAAGAAAGTAGTTGCAAGTTGCGAGCAGTGGAAACCGGAAAGGAACATATACCTAAGGCCATCTACTATGCACAGGCAAAGTGATGGCCATAAGCTATATTGAGATTAATTTGGCTATAAACTTACCACTACGGGCCGGAGTTTGATGGGCAAAATGGCATGATGGCCAAATTGATATGAATAATTGGGTATCAATAAAACCCAAAAGCCAAATTGAAAATCGGCCCATGATGAGTGAAAGGAACCCACGTGAAAGAGAGAAAATAAAAAGGTGAACAAAAGCTGAATAAAAGCTTATGAGTAGGTCCCAGACTTGTTGGTTGCAGCAGCACCATTCCCACCCCCCTGTGCGTAGCCTAGACGTTGGGTTGTGATTAACTAACCATTGCAACATCAACGGCTTGCATGAGAAAGCAACATGCTATTTTTTTTTTTTTTTCAAAATGAATGGCCAGATCTGGTGACCGTTTTGGAAACCAACGGTCCAGATTTGCCCCAAGTGATTTTTTAATTTAAAATACATAAAAAATAATTAAACCATCAAAAAATTCGGGTAAACAAACAAAATATTCAAATATACTCAATATTAACCTTAAATTAAAGATCTTCTTAAAATATAGCTAATGATATAATTTTCATAAATATTTAAGTTATAAATTTCAAAGTATAAGTCACTTAATCAATATTATGCATAATTTAATTGGATACAAAATTCTAATACTCAAATATGAGTATCAGTACCATAGTGAAACTGATATCCAAAAATTACTATTCACACATTAAAATGACATTTAGCTATCAAAAAATGATTTTACTATAGTAAAAGGCCTAAGTCAGAAATTTTCTTCTCTTATTACGACAAGAATAGCTAGAAATTATTCTCAGTCCTCTAAGGTGCCACGTGTGATCATGAACCAAAGCAAAGCGCCAAAGCCCGCGTATCTGATATGCATAAGCACAGTCCCCACGCTCCAGTCGGCGCGTCAGAAGACAATCACATAGAAAAACAGAAAAACGTTGCGAGAATTTCAAAGCTTGTATTTAGCTTTCCCTTTCCCTCCGGCATAAGCTGTAGTTTTAGTATAAAATGCCTTGTGAGTTAACTCGAATATCCCCTTCTTCTTCTCCAGTTTTTAATGGCCTTACCAAACTCTTCGAGATCTGACAATACCTCTCTCTTCATTCCCTCTTCTTCTTCTTCTTCTTCTTAGTCATGACATCGTATTCTCTGAATCTACGCCATTTCTCTCCTCTTCAACCCCGTCGCTCGCGCAACCGCTCCTCATTCTGTACGGTCTCTCGCCTTCGATCCTCTTCCGCCTTTTCGCTGCAAAGTTCCCAAGTCCGCCTCGATCGTAAGGTTTGTTTTCCTTTTTTGTTTTTGGACTGAATCACTGATACATTTCTGCTTTCTTTGCTTTGGTTAAATTCTTAATTTCCGTTTGGTTGCTGAGAAAGTCAACTATATATGAGGACTTGCTTCTATGAAATTTTTATGCACTGGTGTGAACTTGTTATTGTAGTTGATTGGACAGATTGTTGGAAGACGTGGGTGCCGCTTTCGTTGTAGTTATGGTGATATCGGGGGCTTTGGTGAGGTAAACCTTTTCATTTATAGATTATACGGAAGACTGACTATGATTGATGCCTTTGTATTTTTGCTTCTTCTTTTTTCCTTTCCAATTGGCAAATGAATTCAGCTGGACTCTTCATATCAGTCAGACTACTGTCACGAGATATTTTTCATTGTAGGAATCACGCCATTATAGTTAAAAAAATTATTTTGATCTATAGGATTCGGTTGATGTGTCGCCATTTGATGATCGGGGCAACCATGAAGAGAGTACAGGGCTGATGATTTATTCCAGCGATGGTGAAGATAGTGATGCAGAGTTTGTAGTAACTCCTGTGACTGATGTTGACTTGCCTGCCATAACTGTATCAGCAAATGACGCTCTAACTGTGACTGCTCATCGGCTGGCAATGCTTGGGAAACAGCGGAAGAAACACAGGCAAGTATGCCAACCTTAGAACCTTCCCTTTTTCTAATACAATTGGATTATTTTTCTTTGTCTCCAGCTTCAAAAATAACAAGTTTTATGAAATATAAACATTAGAACAATATGGTATTTCAAATTTAAGGCGTCTGCGCATTTAAAAGTTAAAAAGTCATTGGACCTTAGCTAATTAAATTTGAATAGGGACGAGGATCCAAAATTTCCTTTTATTTTTGGTACAATGAGAAGTCGTCAATCTTTTAGTGAATGGGAATCCACTTCAGGTGGTTAAGGTGTCTGCAGGCTCCTTAGTTTGATGATCTTTTGTAATCTACATTTGCAGGATCAGACATGGAGTAATACTCAACGTAGGACTGATAATGTTCTTAGTGGTAGTACTTCTATATGTGGATTGGTGCGCATGGCGGATTGTTAGACTACCCTTGGGAGCATTTCACTTGACCTGCCCCTTTGTCATATCAGCCATTTTAGCCTCCTGTGCAGGATATGTTTGTGTTCCATTACTCTATAGCTTGAAGATTCATCAAATTATTCGGAAAGAAGGGCCTGTGAGGCACTCCTTGAAAAAAAGAACCCCCACAATGGGTGGACTGTTTTTTGTACCAGTTGGTGTAATTGTTGCGAAATTCGTTGCTGGTTTTTCTTCTGTTGAAGTTTGTGGAGCAGCTGCAGCAACTCTTGCATTTGCTGCAATTGGGTTACTTGATGATATCTTAAGCCTCATTAAGAATCATAATACTGGTCTATCTGCATGTATAAAAATTATTTTGGAGGTGAATTTTTCACTGAGCTTTTCTATCTCAAATTTTATGGTCTGATTGCTATATTATCTAAGAGTTGATTCTGACAACCTTGTGAGTTAAATTTAAGTTTTTCTATTTTACAGGTAGCTGTTGGGATCTGGTTTTCATATTGGTTGCATACGACAAATGTATCATCACCCTATGGCATGTATATCTTCTTGTAACTATTTTTCTGATGGTAACTCACATTTCTATTCTGATGATGGCGGGTTTACAAGAAAATATCAACTTGTGTTTAATGCTAAATATCAGTCTGACACAAATCTTACCTTGAGTTCTATTAAATATATATTACACATGTGGTAAGCTATGGTGGGTTTTGAACGTATATTAAATTAACTAGAGTGGGAACAATGTTCAAGAGGCTGTGCAAAACATAAATTTCTGCCAAATTTGAGATTATAATGTTTGTTTATAAATGTTTGAAATCTAATGTTTACAATTTAAGCAAACACATTTAGGTATAATGTATAGATACTGCAGCAAGATACAATAACTATTATGTTAAACCTAATGTCTGTGTGGTATCATAAATTACTAGTATATTATTAGAAAATCTAAGAGATGCAAAATATATTCACATGGTTTGAAAATTAAAAAAGTAAGGGAAAATGTGCAATGACTTTAGGGAATTTTATACTACTGGGAATATTTGTAATAATTCATATTTCTTTGTATGGCACATGATAGCTGGTAATTTCATATGATCATATATGCCACTGAATGAGAAAGGACTAAATATTTTAACAATGGGGCTCATGCTCAAGTTTTTGTTTGTTGTATTTCTTGTACTGTTAAATCTACCAGTTTTCCATTGTCCAAATGCTTTTAACTTCTTGTCCTGAATAAAGTTTTTCAAGAAGATTTCAGAGCACCTTTTTGTGCCCTTTCCAAACTAATCCATTTTCGGAATGCTGGAATATGTTTGAAATCTAAGGTTCGATGTTCTTAACTATGACAACTGCAAGTGAGATTGATGTCATACACAAACTTATTTTAACTATTTGAGAGTATGATATTCATTTTTTGGACGATCAGTGGCAATACTACTGATTTATGTAATAAATGCTTTACACATGGTAATTTTATTCAATTTGATGTTCAGTTACTCAATGCAGGAAAATGTTGGTCCCTCTACCTGCTCCACTAGGCATTGTGTGCCTGGGAAATTTTTATCTAATGTTGGCGTCATTCAGTTTCGTTTCTATGGGGAATGGAGTTAACTTGACAGATGGTCTTGATGGCCTTGCTGGAGGGTCCGCTGCAGTGGCTTTTATAGGAATGTCGATTGCAGTGCTTCCAATATGTTCTGGTCAGTGTAATTGTCAATATGATGCGACTTAAAGGGGGTGATCTTTTTTTAGAATCAACATTTGACAAAATTTTACTTTTGTTTGCGATGTCAGTTCATATGTTGTATGTGATAAAATAATGGTGTTTTATCAATTGACAAAGAAGAATCACAAGGCATGCAGAAGAGGATTAGAATTGGCCAACTTTGATATAAATCACTTATTGATTCTTGTTTTCTAGCCAGGGTATCTAAGTCAGCACGCAAAGTTGCCAATGTGTTGTATAGTTTGGCTGAAGTTCTTAACTTATAAATTTGCCATTGTTAAATGAAGCTGATTCCTATGATTCATAAACTACTACCATGAGTTAACACTAAGGCTTGCATTCTCAACCATGCTACCTGAATAAGTGTAAAATAGAAAATTAGCTTTTGCAATTTGGTTGGTTTGATTATTAATCCAGGGTTGTTGAAATGATTAAGAAACAACCTTTCTTTATTTTCTTGATTATTCTTGAGTTCTAAATATTGTTTGACATATGAACAGACCTTGCTATATTTGGAGCATCAATGGCTGGATCTTGTGTTGGTTTTCTTTTGCACAACCGATACAAGGCATCTGTATTCATGGGTGATACTGGATCCTTGGCACTAGGTGGAGGGTTGGCTGCAATGGCTTGTTGCACAGGAATGTTCCTTCCATTATTTATTTCATCTGGAATCTTTGTTGTTGAAGCGTCATCAGTTATTATGCAGGTTTTGTTATGTATTTGGTTGTGATTTGTGATGTTTTGGTGAATTCATGAGTTCCACTCTGGTATTGGTTTAAAGAGTTCGGTTTTCTCTGGACGGTTTTCTCTGGACTGATATATCCTTGTGTGCTTTTAGGTATTGTACTTCAAGACAACCAAGCGTTTGCAAGGAGCTGGCCGCCGTCTCTTCCGAATGGCACCCTTTCATCATCACCTTGAACTGTGTGGGTTGAAAGAACCAGTCATTGTTGCTGGTGCATATGTTATATCTTCCACATTGGCGTTATTTGCTGCCTATCTGGGTCTGATATCTGCGTAGCATTTTTGGAAGACTCTTCGTTATTACCATTCTTTGTAGTTAGGCTCACTAAAGTTTTTTCGCATATATTTTCACTCAAAATAATTGTTTTTGTTATGTTTGTTATTTGTAAGGTTTATTATTATAATATTGGAAAAATAGAATATATATGTACATGTCAACCTTCATGTCGATTTTGCTTAACAAACTACCAGTTGTAATACGATATGTTAGCCGAAGGCGGTGGTTATATCCAACACATAATAGTATCTCAGCATGGTTAACCTGTTGCTTACAATTACATTTGACATTTCAGAAAATAAGAAATGGAGGATTTTTCACTAAATTCATATGTAAAATAAAAAATGTATTGATTATAGTATGCAACTTTTCTTTACAAACATGAATTACTGAAGTACATTAAGGTATAAGATATATTTTGTGTATCTTTTCTGGACTGAAAATTGACTGACAATTTGAAAGTCCCATGCACTAATATTAACATAAATTTATTTCCAATGTCTTAAAAGGAGATTTGCCATAATTTTGTATATACTGCTGAAAAAGTATTATGATAATACTGTTGTTATTCTAACTACCCTAATTTACTATCTTCACTAACTTACACACAATTTCTCTCAAACTTCCCACCTTGCCCCTAAACTAAGTATTTTAGGTTGGTACTCTTATCTTAATTTTGATGGTTTTTATAATATTATTTTGAGATTCAGGCCAACGACAATATAAATATCATTAGCAAAAAGTAAAATAAATTATGTGGTGGAAAAGTAGAAATTCCAAAATTAAAGGTGGATTATTACAATATAGTATAAGTTAGAGGCCATTTGTGTAAAATCGAAGTCTTTACTCTCATCACACAAAACCCTAATTTGTTCGCTGATATAAAATCAAGCAGACACGCACGCTTCATTCTTCTCCGTAGGGTTTTTACAGCCAAAGCGCGAAGAGCCTCCTCGAAACCCTAGCACGCAATCTACCCGTTTCGCAGCCATGGTAAGCAAATCTCCAATCCAATCTGTGCTTTTTAAGTAGTTTGTCTTAGATTGATTGGTCTTTGTGTACCCAATTCAGTTGTGTATAAATCCCCAGAGTATTGTTGCTTGGTTTCGGATCCATAAGTTGTTTGTTCCTTCTGCGCATGTTTTGATTTTGACCTGTCTTTCAAATGTTCTGTCACTATGCAATTTCTTAGGATTGAAATTTTTTTTTTTAATTAAAATTTGAATAATGGGTGCTAAATTCAGATAAATCACAGTCTAAGGGCAATGTACCCAATTATCGGATGTAATACACAGAGTTTGTTTTTATTATGTTTTTAGAGAGTAGGTTATGTCACAGATACTGTGTTTATCAGTTGTATATCTTAGAAAATTATGTCTGTTAATTTTATGGTTTTGGCGTTAAGAAATGTTGTTAAAGGCAGTGGGGTTTATTTTTTTTTTTGTTTTCGATTCTTGTATAGATCCAGAAAGCAGTTCATTGAGTGGAATTGTTTTATCTTTGCATAAGATTTGTTCGTTGACCTAATGAGTGTGCACTGTGTTGTATATGCTCAATTATTTTTGTTTGTAGTTTACGTGTATTGTAATCATCTTTGGACTTTTAGAGCTAGTTATTGATTTTGATATGTATTTATATTGATTGTTACAGTCAAGGAGGAAGACTAGGGAGCCAAAAGAAGAAAATGTTACTCTTGGTCCTGCTGTTAGAGAAGGAGAATATGTCTTTGGAGTAGCCCATATTTATGCTTCGTTTAATGACACGTTCATTGTAAGTAAATTTGTCTTTTGCTTGAAAACAGTATGTATAATTTATTTGGTCTTTCTTTCTGTCAGAATGTATGAATTTTCATTTTAATATTTCTTTCTTGTTTGAGTTTCAGCATGTGACAGATCTTTCAGGAAGAGAAACCTTAGTCCGCATCACCGGTAAGTAATTTTGGTCTTCTGTAAAGGAATAGCTGATTGGTGTGGGAACATAGGTTATTGTTTGATTCATTATGTTTAGATGTTTTTGCAAAAGAATAGCTGTTTGTGTTTTGTTTAATAAAATCTGCTTTCTTTAAATACAGGTGGAATGAAGGTGAAAGCTGACAGAGATGAGTCTTCCCCATATGCAGCCATGCTTGCAGCCCAGGATGTTTCACAGAGATGCAAGGTCTTAATCCACTTTTGATATATTCTTAAGCCTTTCTTTTTCTTTTCTTTTTTCAAAACGTTCAAACATATTTTGTTGAGTTATTTATTTGGCTTATTATCTTGGAACTTGAATTTTGTTCTTATCATTACAAGCTCCATACATTGTTCTTTGTTTGCTTTGTACAGTTGTTTCACAAGTTTTAATTTTAATGAAGCAGGAATTAGGCATTACTGCTCTTCATATTAAGCTCCGTGCTACTGGTGGGAACAAGACCAAGACACCTGGTCCAGGGGCCCAGTCTGCTCTCCGTGCTCTTGCTCGTTCTGGAATGAGAATTGGTCGTATAGGTAAACCCATGTTTTGTTGAAGTAACTTTTCATATTATTAAAAATGGGTATTAACTTCAAACCAATCAGTTCCTCTACTGTTTACATATTTTTAAGTATGCTTTCTAGACCATGCATATATTGAATTAATGTTACTGATATCTGGTAATTGGTCATGGGCTGGTCAACTGGTCTATCTAGCTTGAGCTTTGTTTGGTGTATATGTTAAAAACTTACTGAAGTTAGACAGTGGTTTAAGAGGATTCTATAAGGTTTGGAACAGATTATATATGTAAGACAGGTGATAAATAAGGGGTAATGGAAGAAACAAAAACTTGGTGCTTTTTCATAATGAAATTGTTCAAAATGAAATTAATTGTATTAGTTGGAACCTGGAAGTGTATTAGTTGATGTTGAGACTGCCCAAATTTTTGTGTGAAATATCTTATCTGATAGGTTCAGGTGATAATACATCTCCTGATTTCCTCTTCATCGTGAGATCTACTTTGATGTTGCAACTATGTGACTTGGTGTTTAATTTCTATATAAGTACAGTTTGTTGACCTTTCTTTTACTAATTTTTGTGTTGCAGAGGATGTAACCCCCATTCCGACTGATAGCACCCGTAGAAAGGGTGGCAGAAGAGGAAGAAGGCTGTAAGCTTGCACTTCTTTTCTGGCCAGAGAAGTTTATGTCATTGGTTGTTGCAGTACGTCTGAGTTGGATTATGGGACCCCATAAATTGGCCCTCTTACTTTCCATTTTTGAAACTGATATGTAGCTTCTATGTTTTTGCAAAAAGATTTATTTCCAATTTATTTAGAAGGAGTTGAACTCTTATTGAAGTTTTGTCCCATATTATCCATATGGTTTTAATGCTATGTGCGTGAGTTATCTTGCACTTTGCATGTCTTTCTAGCCTTCTAGGTCTCTTTTCTGACTTGATGGTGCTGGTTATATCTTTTCATTATTATTGCCCATTGCAACATCTAGTTTATCTCTAGTCACATCACAATATGGATTTTGTTCTTTAGTTAATAACCATTCTTGAATTTATTTATGTTTACGTATAAATTTTAAATTTTGTAATCAGCAGTTTTTTAATATGTTCATGCTTCTGATAAAAAAGGCTGGTTTACAACATTTAAAAACGTTTTAACGACCTAACCTTTCGATTGGGAGTTTAGCAAATGATGCCTATTTTTCTTTGTTGGGAATATGTTTTTTGTTTTTTCCAAGAATTATACAATTGCAAACCCACCTGTCGTAGTAGTCATATGTAAATACAATATATGTTTCACTGTGATGGTTTGGTTCCCAACAACGGTAAACAGTTTCTGTGTGAATGATTTGGGGAACCGTATGCTTTTCCCTTTCTACTATGTTATGCCTCTTATCATATCGGACCTAAAGATAAGGATCAAGATAAGAGAGACCAGGGTTGAAGAACTGCAGCGCATGTGCATGTTTTTTTTTTGGTCATATTAATCACGTGCTTATGGGTCATTGCATTTTTTTTTTTTTGCCATTGCTTTTGGAGTTATGGATCATTGCATTAAAGATGAAAGACTAGAATGAATGAGATATGGAAGAAATTGAATCCAATAAAGTAAGTAATAGGGCGTGAGAGTTTTAATCTTATTTTTTATCGACAAAAATAAAATGTTACGGATCCTTCTCCTCTACTCAAATGCAATTGTGATGGATGGTCAATTTGAACCACAGAGCAACCCAGGAAATTTACAGAGTAAAAGCTTGAGAGTGGAGAAGTCTTAAATCCAGAGTCAATATGGACGAGTCTAATGAATATATGCAGAATTATTTATGCGTGATTAATTTTATACAAAAAATAAATTATGCTAATTGAATATGACAAGAATACACAAACAAAGTTTGATGTATGATTTGTAAACCACTTTCTTTGTTGGTTATAAAATAACGACAACCCCATGCACTGACTGAAAGGGGAACAAGACAGAGAAAAACTATGGGAAGTTAAAAAGGCAACTGTCTTTTTCCATGGTCAAGAAAACTGGCTACTCCAAAGTCTTTAAACTCTCAAGTATATGAAAATCCGATAAACCAGAAAAGTGTGCTTTCCCAAACAAAGTAAACACCAACAATCCCCGAAACAAAGTTTCGAACGTGCCGGGCCCCAAATATATACAGGTTGTTTCAGGTGTTGAAAATTCAATCCAAGAGATAATGCAGGAATCGATTTGTCTCCTTGTGTATAACAGTATATATGAGTTTTAATTCATCCTTTTTTTTTTCGAGTATTAATTTATCACATTCTGTATTTTATTATATGAATATGATAAAATATGAGACTAATTATCTTTTTGAGCCTATTATACAATATGACCTAATAATTCGAATGGTTCATTTTTTAAATCTTTTATTTTTTCCTCAACTACCCAGCTGGAATGGATCCATCTCAGCTCATTCCGCCGTCCTATTTATTGTCTTCTCCACTTGCTTGTCTCTCACACTCACACACAAGCTTAAAAAGCTAAAAATTATAAAAAGTTACCATATAAACATACACTACTCAAAGTCTCTAACAACAACTGAAAAAATGAGCTCCCTCTTCCTGACCTCCCTCCTCCTCCCTCTCACCCCATTCCTCATCTCCTTCCTCTTACTCCTCTTACTCATAGAACAGATCTCTTACCTCAACAAGAAACGCACCGTTTCAGGCCCACCCCTCGTCCTCCCATTCATCGGCAACGCAATCTCACTCGTCCGCAACCCCACCCACTTCTGGGACCACCAATCAGCTCTCGCCAACTCATCTGGCCTCGGCTTCTCCGCTAACTACCTCATCGGCAACTTCATTCTCTTCATCCGCGACACCAACCTCTCCCACAAGGTCTTCGCCAATGTCCGCCCCGACGCTTTCACTCTTGTGGGCCACCCCTTCGGCAAAAAGCTCTTCGGCCACCACAACCTCATCTACATGACCGGCCAGCCCCACAAAGATCTCCGCCGTCGGATCGCCCACAACTTCACCCCCAAGGCCCTCGCCACCTACACTTCCCTCCAGCAGATTATTATCCTCCGTCACCTTCACAACTGGGCCTGTCTCTCAGCCCAGGCCCAACCCAATCCGATCACGCTGCGCTTTTTAGTCCGAGACATGAACCTCCACACTTCGCAGACTGTGTTCGTTGGGCCCTACCTGGACTCCGACGCCCGCGACAGATTCAAATTTGATTACAATTTTTTCAATGTCGGACTTCTCAAGCTCCCCATTGACCTCCCCGGGACCGCGTTCCGAAACGCGAGACTCGCCGTCGAGCGACTCGTCCAAACACTCGGCGCCTGTGCCAAACAGAGTAAAGCGAAAATGGAGAATGGAGACCAGGAGCCTACGTGTCTCATTGACTTCTGGATGTACGACACGGTTCAAGAGCTCCGAGTCGCGGCTCGTGCCGGTTTACCTGAGCCAGCTAACATCAGCGACGTCGAAATCGGCGCGCACCTCTTTGACTTCCTCTTTGCGGCTCAGGATGCCTCCACTTCGTCGCTGCTATGGGCGGTGACGCTGCTCGACTTACACCCTGAGGTTCTGGCCAAAGTTCGCCACGAGGTAGCCGGGATATGGTCGCCGGAGTCGGACTCGCTGATCACGGCGGAGCAGCTGGCTCGAATGAAGTACACGCACTCGGTGGCGCGTGAGGTCATCAGGTACCGAGCTCCGGCGACGCTGGTCCCTCACATTGCCGCCGTTGACTTCCCTTTGACCGAGACCTACACGATCCCCAAGGGCACCATTGTGTTCCCTTCGGCATACGAGTCGTGCTTCCAGGGGTTCACCGAGCCGGAGAGGTTCGACCCGGACCGTTTCTCGGAGGAGAGGCAGGAGGACCGGATTTACAAGAAGAATTACCTGGCGTTTGGGGCCGGGGCCCACCAGTGTGTGGGCCAGAGGTATGCTTTGAACCACCTGGTCCTCTTCATCGCCATGTTCTCCACTTTGCTCGAGTTCAAGAGGCACAGAACGGAGGGCTGTGATGATATCGCGTTCATCCCGACCATCTGCCCCAAAGACGATTGCAAGGTCTTTCTCTCGCCGCGTTGCACACGATTCCCCGCCCTTTCTTTGCCATGAATACAATGACAAAAGTACCCTCGTCGTTGCTTCTTCTTTGTTTTTTTTAAGGTTTACAACCTTGTGGAGGGTGGAACTAAAACCACGAGAAGTTTTTGGTATGTGGGTGGGTACGTAAGTTTGTGGGGTGGGGGGGTGTAGAGACGTTAGATGAGACGGAGGGCCAGGATTCTTTGGGTTATTTCGATTTGAACAATTTTTGGGTCATCTCATCCTCTAAAATTATAATTTTGGCAATGTTGGTACATGATCGAAACTGTTCACATTTTAAATCCCCTATTATAAATCATCTTTACAAAAAATCAACTTAATCAAAAATTGTTTGGTTATATAATTGTTATAAATTAAATAAAAAAAATCAACAATTTGGTCAAAAACTCAGTCTTTAATCGGAAATTATTTATTTTTTCTATTTGATTAACAACAATTATATAACCAAACGATTTCCGATTGAGTTAATTTTTTGCATAATTGATCTAGAATAAGTGAT
>QANT01008250.1:0-16516 GCA_003254885.1 Purshia tridentata | reverse complement strand
ACCTTATTTCAATTGAAGGTAATGATTTTTTTGTTCAAACACAAAAAATGTTTAGAGTTTAGGGTATGGGATATAGGCTATAAGGTTTAGAATTTAGTATATGTAAACTCTATGTTTTATATATATTATAAAACATATGTAATATATCAAAACTCTAAACACCAATACCTTATTTCAAATTAAACTAATAATTTTTTTGTTAAAGCACAACAAAGTTTAGGGTATGTAATAATAAGATTATAAGATATAGGATAGTAAGATGATACAATCATACAAGTACAACATTCAGGGTATATAATTAAAATATCATTGTATAAGGTTTAGGGTATATATATTAGGGTAATAGAATTTAGGGTGTTTTTAATTAGATTTTAATAGAAATTTAAAACCATATATTTTAAAAATTATAAGTTTGATATCAAAGTGATATAAAATTGGCCGAAAGTGGTACAAAATATCTCAAAGTGATACAAAGTGGTACAAAATATCTCAAAGTGATACAAAATGACAAAAAAAAGCCCAAAAATGTATTAAAAAAAGGCCCACAATGCGGCCCAATTTGAAGTTCGGTAAAGGCCCAATCCGACTGGTCCGAACCAGTTTCTTAGTACGGTTCGATACTCAGTTCATCATTTTCAGTTTTGGTTTCCATGCAAGCTAACCGGAGGAGTTCGATTCAGTACTCGGTTCATCATTTTCGATTCGGTTTGGTTCCCTAGCCCTAGGTGTACGTGTACTCGTCCTTGCTATTTAGGCTATACATTTACTCCTTTCACATAGAGAGAGAGAGAGAGAGATCCAGCTGCAGAGATATTCTTAATGGTCTTACCCACTAAAAGCCTTTTTGGGGTGTACCCCATTGCCTCAGCTTAAATTGCTGATACGTAAGGACAATATCTGGTACTTAATTGAGAATTAATTACTAGCTAGCAAATATCAAACAGGTTTTCACATAGAGAGAGAGAGAGAGAGAGAGAGAGAGAGAGAGAGAGATCCAGCTGCAGAGATATTCGTAATGGTCTTACCCACTAAAAGCCTTTTTGGGGTGTACCCCATTGCCTCACCTTAAATTGCTGATACATAAGGACAATATCTGGTACTTAATTGACAGAATTAATTACTAGCTAGCAAATATCAAACAGGTGCCATTAATGCCATGCATGAATAATGATCTTCCTAGCTATATCATATATATATGTGCTAAACCATAATTTCTCAAGGGTAAAATAGTTGTCATTTAATAAATTACAATAAAATTATTAATTAATTCACGTTTCTGTTTAATTTTAATTGAATTGAGCTGATACATATATGAAGTTTCTGATGATCGATGAGATAGCAAGCTTCAAAGCAGAAAGAATTAATAGCAAAGCATATTAGACAGTTGGAGGTGAATGATTAAAGGAGGCTTTAATTTGATCAATGCTTGGTTTGATGGAAATGGATATGATTCTTAGCTAGGGCGTATAACTTGGGTCATAATCAAATGGCTTCGATCTTCACTAAAGGGTCAAACTTAATGTACACTCTCTTTTTAAAAATAAAAATTGCACACTCTCTCATGTTGTCTTAAGTCTTAATATAATGGGTTGTTCGCTAAAAAGTTAAAAATTGTATACTCTCGATCACTATATTTTACTCTTACTCTTAGGTCTTAATCAAATGGGCTCCAAAAGTACGTGGTCCTTTGTCTATTGAATATGATTGCCCAACAAACCACCTAAATTCAGTATCTTTTCTTCCTTTTCCTACATAAATATATATATATATATATTTATTTATTTATCATTCCAATGCAATTTGGGTATGGGTAAGAATCTAATGGAATTAAATGGCAAATTAAACCAACCGCTTGAAGATACACTCTATATAATCACCTAAATCTTTATATGGTGTAGACCTCAATCAAAATAAATAGATATAGTGAATATTATATATGAGTACGTATAACAACTCAACATAATTAACTCATCCCCCTCACACTCCCACTCATTCATTTTTTAATCATATATATATGATGCCTATTAATATTATTATATAATTATGTTCATAATGGAACCACATTATTAATAAATAATGTAAAGCCTAGAATCTGCTTTACCAAAAGAAGAAACAAAGCACGCAGTAGCACTCTTAAATTATAAGCATTGATATGAAACCATTAGCTTTTAAAGGAAGACATTAACAAGCCCATAAGTAAAAAGGAGATCCTACTTGCAATTTTTAACCATCTTCAAAAGTGAAAATAAAGTAGAGTAGATGTGTAATGGGGCAGAATCTAATCTTTAACGACCGCTGTGACATGCACAGTTGCTAATATTGCCAATTAATTGAAGAAATTAATAGTGGATTCATAAATTTCTATATGTGGGAATATCAAGTTCGTTATTCATTTCGTTTAAGAAGTTGGAACATTCTCATTGAACCGTTTTATAAAATACAATTACATGTACCATACGTACCCACCAAAATCAAAAGAAAAGAGAGAAAAACAAAAGAAGAGCAAAAACCTAATTAATCGAATAATAGCTAATTTAATTGATGCAATCTCTTAGCAATTAAATTTGTATGTTTTCTATATATGTGAGAGAAATTTGAAGCAAGTCATTGAAAAGTGAGAACACAAATATGATGCAGTGATGCACTAATAGTACAATTATAAAAAGACATATCTTTGGTTGATCTTCTATATTAATTTTGGTTCCATGATTAAGATGGAGGGTCCCAAAATAATTTAAAATGGGTCACCCTACCCTACATTATAGCCTGAGTTGCAACTTGCAAAAGATTAATTAACATGAATATATATAATATTATAGTACCAACAATTTATGACAAAAATATTAATGAATTTGTGTAATTGTCCTAAGAGCATCGAGCCACGTACTGTGGATTATTCAACTTGTTTGGTACACATGGAACGAAATAAGCTTAAACCAAAAGGCGTTTTTAATTAAATAATTAATTTGGGGTGGGCCAAGAGGCCATGGATGACCCTGAAATTTGACTCACTTCCCAAACTTGTCGGCTTCAGGTTGTTTCAGAAACACATGAGGTTTAGACTTTAGCAAGTAAAGAGAATTTAGAGCCACCCACATTAGCCAATTTGAAGCCGCCAGCCAATTAACCTATAAATATTTTTTAGTTTTTTTGATAGAAAATAAAAGTAAAATAAAGCTCTAAACAACACGAATATATAGATCAAATTAACATATAGCTATATATATGTTTCACATTTCAGATTCATGAATATATAATATATATACAAGTAGCAGAATAGATCAGGCTGCCTCATGTGATACAAATCTGGTCATGTCTAGACTCCAATCCAATAAACACAAAAGATAATCAAATAATTATGGGGCAGAGTAAGCAAAGCACATCTCGTGATCAATCAAATATATGTACCTAGGTAAAGATGAAAACAAACAAGGTCAAATGATTTAATAGATCAGAATCTCTATAATTTATAGATTACACTAAATCTACATAAAACTGCAACGACGCTGGTTTGATTATTGAACACAATATCAATGCATAAAACATAAATAGCGAATCCAAACATATTTAGATTGTATGAAGAAAGATTGCGAAAATGCAAAGCACGTTGTTGGAGATTTTGGCCATGACAGCTCATTGTGTACAAGTCGTACAAAGTAGAAAGGTAAATTTGAGCAGAGCGAAGCTGCAAATTCTCAGAGACAGAATAAGTAGGCAGTAGAAACAAGGACGACGTCGTTGTTGGTGTTGGTATAAAAAACCATAGCCCATAGGATTCTGTTTTGCTATCTCTCACCCTATGTCATGCCCACGGCACTCACTCCACGTCAAACTTACATATACGTACGTAGTTTTAATTTTCTTAATTTGATTCTTGTGTTTTATATTTTTGTTATAAATTAATTAAGCTTGTCTTATTTATTGACATTATAGTCATTAATAAACAAATAAATAGGAGCTAAAGAGGAAGACAAAGAAAATGACAGCAGGAGAAGATATTAGGCAGTGTTTAATTAATGTTGGTATGTGCAAACGTCGATCTCGTGCCCAAAATAAGTGCATCAAGTACTGCACACAACCTTTTACCCACCAAACTTAATTATCAAAAAAGTATATGTTATATATAATTGAAAGCCCAAAAGTAGTGAAAATCAAATTACAGAAAAGAGAAAGTTCCTTTTTTTCTTATTATTTTTACAGTATGACATTGTAAAGGTGTTTCTTACAGACCTAATAACGGGATTTGATTCCCTTTCCTTGTTTGTGTTACTCTCTTTAGTTAAATCGATCAACCAAAAATTTCATTTTTATTTTGCTTAATTAAATTATCCTAAGAACACATTCCTTACTCAGACAGCACATAGAACAGAGGTCTGGACAATCGAATATATAATTGGGAAAGAAAACAAGCCCACAGTACAAAAACCCAAAATAGAGGTCTGTCAATGGCGTCAATTGCCACTTTGAGAAATTCCATAACACAAAACATAAAATCACATATTCAATCAATCTTTCCGTAAAGAATTCAAATCATTCATACGTTAAGTACTTCATTATGTTACGATATCTTAACTCATAACTCATTTTTTAATTGTTCAACTTCCTTAATTAGGGAAAAAATAATGAAGAAAATCAAAACTACGCCGTATAGTTGTATACTTGGATTAAACATGCATGCACGAGATGTAACTGAACATGTGGGGTTATTATTAGCTGCTAACGTGAACCTGAGCTTGGTTTACAATTACAACTTCCATAAAAGCTACAAAAAGAGAAAATACAAAAAAAATAAAAATGAAAAGTCTATTGCTAACTAAGGGCCGTTAGCGAGAGGGCTAACGGCGGAGTCCTTGCAAGGACTAGGTGGCAAACTGCTTTTTCCACAAGCCACAAGGCGTTGCACGAAACCCTCGATTCTTTGTCCGTTTGTCTCCGTCAGTAACCGCTTCCCGCCAAACGGTAACGACTCCACTCCTCTCTCCTTCAACACCTCCACTTCCTCCTCCGATCTCGGCCCCACAACCCCTTCACTCCCCAATCCGTTCGCCTGCACACACATAAATTCCGTAACCGCCGTTAATCACTCCGTCACAATACAAACAGAAAACTTAACCAAAAATTAAAGATAAACATCTAAATACCTGAATTCTGACGTAGTCCGTACGGTTCCAACAGAAGGCGTTCCCCACCATCTGGTCAATGGTCTCGGAGACTCCATCAAGCACAATGTCAACGACCGAAGACGCCGAGCACTCGCCGTTAAAACGGTTTTTCCGTCCTCCAGTCAAGGGTCCGTTACCTAACGACAAAACCAACAAGTCCTCAACGCCGTTAACGGCGGGGAAGTCGCGCTTGTTGTGAAGTACGTGAGTCACTGCCGCGGCCGTCGGGTTGTTCATCACCAGACCGCCGTCTACGGCCGAGCACGAGGTCTTTTCGTCAACGGAGCTCAGGTTGAACGGCTTGAACAGGCCCGGCGTCGCTGACGTGGCGCGGCACACCTTCCACAGCTCGAAGTTGAAACTCTGCGACTCGGACGCGTCGGCTCGGGAGAACACGAACGGGGCGGAGGTCTTCATGTCGTAGCAGGGCACCAGGAGAGGCTTACACGTGTCCTTGAGTGTCCAGACCTTGCCGTCCTCCTGCCTTGTTAGCAACTCAGTCAGCGCCTTGTCCATGCTCCTGCCGGAGTATCTCCGGCTTCGGCGGAACACTCCAGAGCGCCTAACCTTGAACAACTCCGAGTTCTTCTCAGCGACAGCGTTCACAGCGTCTCTAGCCGTGTACAGAGGACGGCCGGAGCCGTCGTCGGCGACGAGCATGGCGGCGAAGATGGCTCCGATGCCGGTTCCGGCAATGAGGTCGAAAAAATCGGCGATTTGAGCGTGGGAGTCGCCGGTGTTGAGGCGGATCTGATCCTCGAGGTGGATGAGGGCCGCTCCGGCGACAAGGGCGGTGGTTCCACCTCCGTCAATGCTGAGAATCCGAGTCTTCTTGGAGGTTTGGCAGTGTGAGAGCCATTTCTGCTCAAGTTTCGTAAAGATCTCTAGGGTTACCTTACTCAGCTCCATTGTCCAGCAGTGACTGCGCCTATATGTATATATATATATGTTGTTGTAATTTGATTGTTTGAAAAATAAGTGGAAAGAGTGTGTGGAAAAGGGAATGAGCTAGTCGTCACGCTTTGTTGGTGAGAGGTATTAATAATGGGGGAACAATGCGCTCGCAGTTTTTTCTGTTTCTCACTGAAAGAAAAGCTGTGGTTTTGGAGAAGGGAAGAGAGTTGTATTTGGTTGTGGGTTGTTGAGATCGAGTTAAAACCAACCCAACAGTAGTACTGGGGGAGTGTGTGAGTGTGAGACTGTGAGAGTAGGACGGCGTGTTTGGGAAGGACCTTGGTCATATACTTATATATATATATATATATATGCGCGAGCTCTTCTTCTTGTCGCTTTTGCCTGTTTTTTTTTTTATAACTAAATAAATAAATTTACTTTATCTTTTTACTATTCGTGTGTGGTGTGCTTGCACGTGCAACTGCGCGTGTTGTTTTCGGGTAACGGGAAGCGCGAACCTCGGCTTCTTAGCCGGCTCAGCTGGCGCTCTTCGTCAACTCTTCGTTCTCATGGGTTTTTACATTTTTTTTCCTTATTTATCTTTATGTGTTTTTTGTTAATATTAATTTTCTATTAGGTTTAGAATATTATTTAGAAATCAGATGCCAATTTGGGAAAGAGACTGGAAAGGAAGGTGAAGCAGACTGGAAGGGTGGAATTAATTAACCCAGTAGTCTTGCCAGATAAGTAATCGCCCAAAATTTAAGTAAGTGATCCACCAATAAAGAAATCAAGGTATTAATTAACTGGCCTGTTTTTCTTTAATATCTTTAAGTATTTGTTGTAAGTAGTGGTGAAAAGCAAAACTAAGACAAAAGACATGTTATGCACACTCCAAAAATTTATATGCTTGCTTGGAATACAAAAGTGTAACATGAAATAAAGGGCGTTATGGGTCCTAAGGCTAAGTAGATTGTACGTAGATCGATATAGGCAACTACCAATATGAATTAATATGAACCCTAGCTATAGCTAGCTAGGTGCCTACAGTTACCAGAAGGCCAAATATAAAGGCCTTGAGTTGTGC
Organism: Purshia tridentata; assembly: GCA_003254885.1. Taxonomy (NCBI): domain Eukaryota; kingdom Viridiplantae; phylum Streptophyta; class Magnoliopsida; order Rosales; family Rosaceae; genus Purshia; species Purshia tridentata. The sequence continues at coordinate 9,373 of QANT01008250.1, read as the reverse complement.
AGACGAATGGTTTACAACTTTACATGTATGATCATATATCAATATTGACAAGGATATATGATACATACATATATTAATAACCATGCATGCATTTTCTTGCAGATCAAGATCGTTTTCATTAATTTTTGTATCAATTTTCTCGACTGTCAATTAGCCAATTAGGCCCCCTTGTCACGTCATTTTAGCATTCAATATTATGAATCCAAGCTTGGAAACTTTGGATACTCGATCGATCCCCCATCAATTAATGGAATTAATTAATTAATTAGCGTACGTATTTTTATTTATTTTAACCTCATCTTAATTGATTCATATATATATATTGCATCTTAATGAGATGCGATGCGACAGAGTTTTGCAAAATCTCAGCATGTGTTTTATTAATTTATATGATTCTTATTATGATTAACATAATTTTTGGTGCTTGCCATAGGTTTGCTTGTGATGGCTCTGTCCTTGATCTAGTTCATATATACATATTAATTATGTGATCTGCACAAACCCATTTGATCAAATCAAGATTCTAATTAACATAATGGGAATAATTAATTATGCATTAATCATACAATTTTTAAGTTTGTGCACAAAATAGTTTCCGATTGATCCATCTCTTCTCTCCCCCATTGATATCTCTGTGTACTGCACCTGCTGAAACACAGTCTGTCTGATCACAGGGTATCCATGACACAGTCACAGACAGACAAGCACCAATTCTAAATATTAAAGTCCCAGCTCTACTACTACTGCTTTCTAATTATAAATGATACGATAGATACCAAGATTTGGTCACGACATTCATGTCAAAACTTGAACAGCATACCAACCTATTTTCATTTTCCCCTCACATCTGATACAACAATATGATATATCGATCTCTATGATATTTTTCCGAAATTTCTTAGAAATTTCAACGTTTACTTTTGTGGCTTTTTCCAAAAATCCTTCAAGCAAAGTTTGTGTTGCTAAATAAGGTAAGGTCCCAATCAGAACTTCTTAATACGTGTAAATTTCTCCACATCATTCTTTTAAAATGGGCATGGACCATTTATGGTAATGCGTTGAGCATTCAATCATTGATTGGACCATTTACGCGTGCACATTTTGATTTACTTCTCAGTCAAGTCTTAAAAGAACCTAGGTGGCTAGGCCTAATCATAGCGTGAGGATGAATAAAGGCGTGTTTGCTAAGTTTGATTACAATTTACAAGATTACTTTCCAAAATAAAAATAAAAATAAATTGAAAATGTTCTTTTGGAAATTAAGGTTGGGCCAAAATTGAAGTGGATTGATTGAAAAATTAACTACAAGTTTAAAGTGAATCAATATACAGAAAGAATAACTAAATTCCCAATTTATTGATAATAAGCAAAAACGAATTCATAAATTTAGTAATAAAGACCAAAGATCATGGTTATAATTAATACCAAAACAAACTAATTATTACTTTCCATAAAGTAATAAAAGAAGCATCTTTCTAAATTACTATATTCCAAATCCTATAGCCACCAAAACCAGCATGATAGGGAACCAGTGAGAAGATTGGTTAGGTGCACCATTGCGCTTGGGTGGCGGAACACTGGGACCATAAGGACTTGAACTGGGGCTTGGGCTTGGCCCAGAAATTGGAGATGAAATTGGGCCTGGGCTTGACTCAAAAACTCTGATGTCAATCTTCTGACCAGCCTCGCAGTGTCCAGGGACACCAGAGATGTAGAAGAAGTGGCCATGTTTCTTTAAGGGTATAGAATCATTGCCGGAGTTGGCGATAGCAATTGGATTGATTGCATTGCATGATTGGTAGTTTTTGTGCGTCACTTGCATCACGTTCTGTTGCTCTGCATCGTACTCGAAAACTGCATGCAATATATCATGTATGTTAATTACAAAAGAAAAAACATTTATGATGCCATTAACCCTAATTAATAAAATCAAAGATTGTTTCTTTTCTTCACAGTTTATTGACAAAAAAACTCATAGCTATAATATATCTTTCTCATCTCATGATGAAAATCACGAAAATATTAATATAATTTTGATGAAAATTAAAAGTGGTAAGCATGTTTTTTAATTGTGTGCAAAAGAGTTTAATTAAAAATTATACATATGGAATTAGAAAATAAATATACGGGAAATAAAAAAGGCTTACGAAGAGTATCTCCAACAATGAAGGTCTTAGTAGATGACCAACGCTTGTAATCAACACTGCCTTTGTTTGTCCATCCATTAGAGTCACCCACTTTGTAAACGGCACCAAAACAGACCCCAAACATAGCCATAACCAGGAAAAAACCTATTGCTCTGTTACAAAAAGCCATGGCTAATTAACCCACAAAGAGATCTAATTTTGAGAACAGAAATCGATTAGATATTATGTATGGTTTGTGAATGATGAATGAAATTGTGAAGAGAACCTACAATTGCGTGTGTATATATAGTGATGCCAAGGTGCAACTTTAGGAAACAAATCTTTTTTTTTTTTGGGCACAAAAATATTGACGTTTCCTCGAACTTCCTCTTTGGGGTCATAAAACTAAATATGGTAACTGATCGGTAATTAGTAATTACGAAAGCAATAAATCTTGGATTCTTATCTGTATCTATTCAGAAAATCCACTATATTTTTGATAATTAAGGAGAAAATCATATTTAACTAGGCAATAATCGTGACTTGATATATGGTATATTATATATATATATACGCTAGCCCAAAATAATTATAAAATTAAAAAAGAAAAGATCAATGGTATTGAAAAATACTCTCACGTAATAAAATGATTAAAATTACCATCTCTTTCTCGTTCCCAATTAATGTATATCTTGAGCCCCAATCTATCTCTCTCTCTCTGATCTGGACAAAAGATGGGAGTGATACTTGCATAGCTATTTATGCCATGATCAGCTTGAATGCTTGATAATGCTTATTTATAGGCTTGGTTATTCCAATTACTTCGAAATTCAAACCAATTTCTGCACTTTACTAACTTGATCATGGAATTTTCTGATAAACATACAAAATGCCCATGTTCAAGTTAATTCATGAATATAGAATTGTTAAGCTAATTAGCTACCCTTTTATTTTGATTACCACCATATTTCTTTTTGTGGGTTTTTTGGGAAGGAGGAAGTTTCGATTGCCTCGATCCCAAATTATTAATTTAAACACTGAAATCCTTGAATTAACTAATAATGAGCAAAAGCAAATCCATAAATTCAGTGACTGTAGCATTGTTGAAATATAAATCAGTTCACAAATAACTTATTAACAAAGACCAAAGAGATCATGGCTAATTAATACAAAAGCAAACCAGTAATTAGTATCCATAAACAAATAATAGAAGCATCTTCCTAGATTGCTATATTGCGAAACAGGGCAAGAACCCCAATAGCAACCACAATCTGCATGGTAGGGAACCCCTGAGAAGATTGCTTAGGTGCAGCATTGCGTTTGGCTGGGGGAGCATTCCCATTTGAAGTCGGGGCTGGGGGAGGTACATCACCGACATTATCATCATCAGGACTCCAACTGGCTATTGGGCTTGGGCTGGGGCTGGGGCTTGGAGACGGACTTTTTCTGTGCCTTGGGATTGGACCATGGCGGGGCCTTGAGCTTGGGACTGGACTATGGCGGGGCCTTGATCTTGGGACTGGGCTATGTCTGGGCCTTGAGCTTGGACTCGGACTTGCGGTGGGGCCACTTGGGCTTGGACTCGGACTTGCAGTGGGGCCACTTGGGCTTGTACTCGGACTTGCCGTGGGTGCACTTGCTCTTGGACTCGGACTTGCTGCAGGCGCACTTGCTCTTGGACTCGGACTTGTGGTGGGCGCACTTGCTCTAGGATTCGGACTTGTTTTGGGTGCACTTGTTCTTGGACTCGCACTTGCCGCGGGCGCACTTGCCGCGGGCGCACTTGCTCTTGGACTCGGACTTGCTGCGGGCGCACTTACTCTTGGACTCGGACTTGTGGTGGGCGCACTTGCTCTAGGACTCAGGCTTGTTTTGGGTGCACTTGTTCTTGGACTCGGACTTGCCGCGGGCGCACTTGCTCTTGGACTCGGACTTGCTGCGGGCGCACTTACTCTTGGACTCGGACTTGTGGTGGGCGCACTTGCTCTAGGACTCGGGCTTGTTTTGGGTGCACTTGTTCTTGGACTCGGACTTGCTGTGGGTGCACTTGTGCTTGGACTCGGACTTGGACTTGTTGTGGGTGCACTTGTTCTTGGACTCGGACTTGAGGTGGGCGCACTTGGGGTGGGGCCATTTACAGTAGGAGCACTTGCGGTGGGGCCGTGGGAAGTGGGAGAATGAGTGGCGGGGCCACTTGCATTTGGGCTTGGAGTTGGGCTTGGGCCTGGTTTTGGAACTCTGATATCAACCTTCTGGCCCGACTCACAGTGGCCAGGGACGCCACAAATGTAGAAGAAGTGGCCATACTTGTTTATGGGTATGGAATCGTGACCGGAGTCAGTGATAGCAATTGGACTTGTTGTGTTGCATAATTTGAAGTTTCTACGACTTACTTGCATCACATTTTGAAGTCTGGCATCATACTCGAATACTGCGTGAAATACACGTCAAGGAAAACCCACATATATTGTATTGAAAAAATACACAACTAACCATTTGGCCTCTCAACAAAAAAAAACTATATCATTTCACAACCCTAATAAACAAAATAAAAGATTACATCAAAGTAGAAGAATAAAATTATACTCTTACGGTTTATACATATTATATGTAAATCTCTCTAAATATGTGATGTAATAGAAAAAACGGAAACATAAAAAATATATACATTCATGACAAAAAAGTTTTGTAATTATCGAATAATTGGAAATGAGTTTCTCTTATAAAGATTGAACCACAAAAAGTATAAAATAAGGATAAAAACAGAGGGTCCGACAAAAAAAAAAGGATAAAAAAGAAACCATACCCTTTGTTAGAATTTGGCTAATCAAACACCAAACATATATGCATGTTAAAACTCATATAGATTAATAAATATGTATATATATGGGAAAGAAGAGGCTTACTGATAGTGTCTCCAAGAGTGAAGTTCTTGGTAGATGACCAATGCATGTAATTAACATTGCCTTTGTCTGTCCACCCATTAGAGTCACCCACCTTGTAAACAGCACCAAAAGAGACCCCAAACAAAGCCATGACCAAGAAAAAAACCATTGAACTCTTAGCCAAAGCCATGGCTAGCTAACCCACAAAGAGATCTAGAGAGAGAAAGGTAGAAATTAATATTTGAGAATAGAAAGCAATTGGATATTGTGTATGGTGGGTGAATGGTGAATGAAATGGTGAAGATCACCTATAATAGTGTGTGCCTATATATAGTGATATCAAGGTGCAATTCCAGGAAACGAAATTTTTTGTTTTTTTTTTTTGTGGGCACGAAAATATTGGTGTTACTTGAACTTTCCCTATGGCGGCATTTAACTAAAGATTGAAATTGATTGGGAATTAGTAATTTACGAAAACATTATATCTTTGATTGGAGATCTGTATTAAGGGAAATCATATTCACAAGACAATAATGGTGCCTTGATCTATGGTATGCTCTAGCAAGGAAAGAAAAATGTTATAATCTTTATTTAATTTTTATTATTTTACGCGGACTCAATATTTTCCTTATTAGTTTTCACCTCCTTTTGGTAATTCTCTTTTTTTATGAGTAAAAATAAAAAGAGTAGTTAAATTAGGCTTAATTTGAATTGGGGCCATTAGGCTATGCTTCCTAGTCTCCCAGCAAACAAAGATGGGTCTAGCTCGAGCCCATTTTGAGAAATCCTTGGCGAATTTAAAGCCCATTTTGTTGAGGCAGATATATCAGATCAAGTTGGCATTCACAAGCCCATTTTCGAAAGCTAGGAACTCTAGCGCAGTAGTCTTTAGGACAAGCCCACTATCACAATGTAACCCCAATCGCTCAAGATACCCATAATTATTTTTTTCTCAAAAATCTTCAATTTTTGCCCTTAAATAATTACAAAACTAAAAATAACAAACATAAAAAAAAAAAAATCCAAGATTGACCCTACAATTTACATTGGCCGACAACAAAATGTAGGCGAAGGAGAGTGATGATTTTAAAGTAAGATGATACATTATAATAATGAATTAGTATTGTAGGATTGAAAATCTTGCATATTTATGAACAAGAAGTTTAACCTTTTACAAATCCTCTACAAGTTCACCTATTGCAGTGACCACCTCTGTAAACAACCATAGAAATCTAGCACTAACACAAAGAACGCCGTAAGCCATTTTCATGAAGAAAATCAGTGTACCGTTTCTCAAAGCCATGACCAAACAAGGAGAGCAGCACAAAAAGAGAGGCATTGTGCAAGAAGAAATAAGTAATTGACTAATTTTGCATGAAATGGCCTTGCATTTAAATAGTGTGTGTTTTTAGCGTATTCCCCAACTGAAAAGGTTTCCAACTATTACTAAGAAATAGATTTTTTCATAAAAAGGTTTAAAAAATGAAAAAAGAATACATACCCGCACCAGTGCAGGATAGATTTATCCGGTGTTTGGATTATCTTACTCCAATGAAACAAACAAGCCCAATCATGAAAATGGCAAAGGAAAATTCTTATCCACACTCCCTCCCTCTGTGTTCCTTGACCTCCTTCACAAGCTGAGACCATTGCCTACTCTGCCCTCTACTCAGACCAGAAGCTTCACTCAGAATACAAGTGTTCGGCTTTCATGGCAACCCACTTCTCTCCTGCAACCCCTGTACGGTCCATCCTCCAACCCAAGCAAAACCCTCCCAAAACCCTCTTATCTGTTCGAGGTACATAACCCATTAAACCTTATACAGATTTATTGCATTCTTATTAGTGGTAATTTATGAATTTTGTGACTTGCTTTTTCTTTTGGAGTTCAGTATTGTAATACTCAGGCTACACACTAGAAATCACGTATGGCTTTCTGGGTTGAGTTTGTAAATGAGTGTTTTTGTTTGACTAAGTGCTCTACAATTTGACATTTTTACTTACAGATTCCTATGGTGGAGGACCGGTTTGTAAGAAATGCCAGCCCAGCACGGTTAACCTGTGCTCGTGGAGCTCAGCTGCTAGTTATGTGAGATTTCAGGATAAGTTTTCTGGCAATCCCATTGTTGTGAAGAAGCAATTGTTGCAAAAGAGGCAAGTTTTATGGCCACACAATTATACTCTGGTTGTTTTTGTTGTTTTTCTGACTTCAAATTTGTTTATAATGTATTCGTTTGGTTTAACATTTAAAACTGATAAATTTAAAATGACTGATGTTTGACTCTTCATACTCATTGATGTTACCCTGGTAATTTCGAAATGCAATGAGGATTTGGGATGTGTAGCACGGTCATTATGGTTAATGCAATTACTCTGAGTTCGTCGTTATGTGGTGAATTGATTTGCTTTCTACTCATGTTTCTTTTCCTTTTCTCTTCGGCTGAAATATGCAGAGCTGGAACTGTACGGGCTGCTACCATTGAAGAAATAGAAGCGGAGAAGTCTCTGATCGAAAAAGATGCTGTAAGTTTGTCTGATGTCTTTTGTAATAACTAGTATCTGATTGGGGTGCAGGGATTTAAGGCTGTTTGGGTTTTTGATGGAGTCAGGAAGAACACATTTGTATTGAAAATGTTAGTTATATTTCAGAAAGGAAGGATGGAAAAGACTATCGAAACAGTACGATCCAATTTCAATTCTATTCGGACAGGACGGGCAAACCCAGCCATGCTGGACAAAATTGAGGTATGGATCAATCTAGGGGGTTGCTAGCTACTTTTGTAAATTACTTTTATATAGATTGGAAATTTGGCAATGGCACCTTTTTTCTTAGAATAGTTATAACACAATACTTTTCTAGGTTGAATATTATGGGAGTCCAGTTGGCTTGAAGACCATTGCTCAAATTAGTTCTCCTGATGCGAGTTCCCTTTTAGTTCAACCATATGACAAATCCAGGTATTTCATAAACTAAAGGACATGAAAATAGAAGGGTTGAGGCCAGTGCATCATCACACTCATGCAATTTACACATGTCTGCTATGCAATAGTCACGGCTAAATGTCTCTGAAATGAGAGTAGGGAAGCCACACTATAACAAGCATACGGCCAGATGAAAATGCTACCTAGCTAAGTATGGCTTTCTCTGATAGGGGCTCGCTTTAGATGTCTCAGTACTCTGTACAATAAGTAGAGGAAGTGCATTGTACAACTATATAAGCCAGTGATTTTTCAGTGACCTTTGACTGCCTTCTCTTTGACACCTAAAAGAAATACTGGTGCTGTAGAGCTGTAGAGAGCTGTTGCCTTATATTGGAAGAGTGCATTTGAGATCAATTGGGTCATTTCTTTTAGTAATCTGTGTTTCTTTCTATAAGCAAAAAGTAATCTGTCTTTCTACTTGGCATATCCTCTTTTGCAGCTTAAAGGCTATAGAGAAGGCCATAGTTGGATCTGATCTTGGTTTGACTCCAAATAATGATGGAGATGTGATACGGTTGACCCTACCTCAACTGACATCAGATAGAAGGAAGGTATTTTCTCATCTTTGATCTTTGATCTTTGAACTCATTTTACTTTTCAGCTGTTCCTGTTCCATTGAGTATATTTCCATGAATTCTTTACTATGCCATTTTTTAGGGTAGAGACCTCTAGTATTTGTTGACAGCTTGCTTCTGTAATTGTTTTATGCAAAATTTGGATATTATTTGCTCATAAATTGAGAATTAGCTGTATTCTCAGTTCAAATTATAGTTGGACCTGGTAGAACTCATGTTGGGTAATTCTGACATTGATTATAAGGTCAATATGCTAGATTCTGATAATTTCGGATATATCAAGGCGACAGAAATGTTCCGTTTTCAGATGATCAATCATGTTCGTTAATTCATCCTCCTTTTCTTTGTTTTCTCATTTTTTAAATGCAGGAATTGTCAAAAATAGTGGCAAAACAGGCAGAAGAAGGCAAGGTATAGTAGCATCTTTTTTTGATGGTTGAAGAAAACTCTCTTCTAGTTTGTTGTGATTTATTAGTATTTAATGTTTGAGACTTTGACAGTTTTAACTGTAGGATACATATGCTTAATCAGTTCCCACAAATTGATATATGCTAAGTATTAAATAACTGATCCCCAACCCCAGCTATCTTTCCTTCAGTTGTTCATGGTGAGGTCTCACCGTGGCACTATGTTTAAGCATTGGCTGTTTTATCTATAATTTAAATTATATGATCTTGCCCTTCTGAAGACCTGTTACTCAATGGTAAATAGGTTGCATTGAGGAACATAAGAAGAGATGCTTTAAAAGCTTATGAAAAACTTGAGAAGGTTTGAATCTTCCACCTCCCCAACCCCACCCCCCACC